>CM070448.1:203708-228708 GCA_036324595.1 Champsocephalus gunnari | reverse complement strand
TGAGGAACAATTAGGAGTGATGAGGAATAATGAGGAGTGATGAGGAACAATGAGGAGTAATGAGGAACAATGAGGAGTAATGGGGAGTAATGAGGAGTGATGAGGAGTAATGAGGGTAATGAGGAGTAATGAGGAGTGATGAGGAATTATTTGGAGTGATGAGGAGTAATGGGGAATAATGAGGAGTGATGAGGAGTAATGAGGAACAATGGGGAGTGATGAAGAGGAATGAGGAGTAATGGGGAGTGATGAGGAACAATGAGGAGTGATGAGGAGTAATGGGGAGTGATGAGGAGTAATGAGGAACAATGAGGAGTGATGAAGAGGAATGAGGAGTAATGGGGAGTGATGAGGAACAATGAGGAGTGATGAGGAGTAATGGGGAGTGATGAGGAACAATGAGGAGTGATGAGGAGTAATGGGGAATAATGAGGAGTGATGAGGAATAATGAGGAGTGATGAGGAGTAATGGGGAATAATGAGGAGTAATGGGGAATAATGAGGAGTGATGATGAGTAATGGGGAATAGTGAGGAGTGATGAGGAGTGATGAGGAACAATGAGGAGTGATGAGGAATAATGAGGAGTAATGAGGAACAATGAGGAGTGATGATGAGTAATGGGGAATAGTGAGGAGTGATGAGGAACAGTGAGGAGTGATGAGGAACAATGAGGAGTGATGAGGAACAATGAGGAGTAATGGGGAACGATGAGGAGTGATGAGGATGAGGAGTGATGAGGAGTAATGAGGAATAGTGAGGAGTGATGAGGAGTGATGAGGAATAATGAGGAACAATTAGGAGTAATGGGGAACGATGAGGAGTAATGGGGAATAATGAGGAGTAATGGGGAATAATGAGGAGTGATGAGGAGTAATGAGGAACAATGAGGAGTGATGAGGAACAATGAGGAGTGATGAGGAATAATGAGGAACAATGAGGAGTAATGAGGAGTGATGAGGAGTAATGAGGAATAGTGAGGAGTGATGAGGAACAATGAGGAGTGATGAGGAATAATGAGGAACAATGAGGAGTAATGGGGAACGATGAGGAGTAATGGGGAATAATGAGGAGTAATGGGGAGTGATGAGGAACAATGAGGAGTGATGAGGAGTAATGAGGAACAATGAGGAGTGATGAGGAATAATGAGGAACAATGAGGAACAATGAGGAGTAATGGGGAACGATGAGGAGTGATGAGGAGTAATGAGGAGTGATGAGGAGTAATGAGGAACAATTAGGAGTAATGAGGAGTGATAAGGAGTAATGAGGAACAATGAGGAGTGATGAAGAGTAATGGGGAATAGTGAGGAGTAATGGGGAATAGTGAGGAGTAATGAGGAGTGATGAGGAGTGATGAGGAACAATGAGCAGTGATGATGAGTAATGGGGAATAGTGAGGAGTAATGGGGAGTGATGAGGAGTAATGGGGAATAGTGAGGAGTAATGAGGAGTGATGAGGAGTGATGAGGAGTAATGAGGAACAATTAGGAGTGATGAGGAATAATGAGGAGTGATGAGGAACAATGAGGAGTAATGGGGAGTAATGAGGAACGATGAGGAGTGACGAGGAGTAATGAGGAGTGATGAGGAGTAATGAGGAGTGATGAGGAATTATTTGGAGTGATGAGGAGTAATGGGGAATAATGAGGAGTGATGAGGAGTAATGAGGAACAATGAGGAGTGATGAAGAGGAATGAGGAGTAATGGGGAGTGATGAGGAACAATGAGGAGTGATGAGGAGTAATGGGGAATAATGAGGAGTGATGAGGAATAATGAGGAGTGATGAGGAGTAATGGGGAATAATGATGAGTAATGGGGAATAATGAGGAGTGATGATGAGTAATGGGGAATAGTGAGGAGTAATGAGGAGTGTTGAGGAACAATGAGGAGTGATTAGGAGTAATGAGGAACAATGAGGAGTGATGAGGAACGATGAGGAGTAATGGGGAATAATGAGGAGTAATGGGGAATAATGAGGAGTGATGAGGAGTAATGAGGAACAATGAGGAGTGATGATGAGTGATGAGGAACAATGAGGAGTGATGAGGAATAATGAGGAACAATGAGGAGTGATGAGGAACAATGAGGAGTGATGAGGAGTAATGGGGGATAATGAGGAGTAATGGGGAATAATGAGGAGTGATGAAGAGTAATGAGGAACAATTAGGAGTGATGAGGAATAATGAGGAGTGATGAGGAACAATGAGGAGTAATGAGGAACAATGAGGAGTAATGGGGAGTAATGAGGAACGATGAGGAGTGATGAGGAGTAATGAGGAGTAATGAGGAGTGATGAGGAATTATTTGGAGTGATGAGGAGTAATGGGGAATAATGAGGAGTAATGAGGAACAATGAGGAGTGATGAAGAGGAATGAGGAGTAATGGGGAGTGATGAGGAACAATGAGGAGTGATGAGGAGTAATGGGGAATAATGAGGAGTGATGAGGAATAATGAGGAGTGATGAGGAGTAATGGGGAATAATGAGGAGTGATGATGAGTAATGGGGAATAGTGAGGAGTGATGAGGAGTGATGAGGAACAATGAGGAGTGATGAGGAATAATGAGGAACAATGAGGAGTAATGGGGAACGATGAGGAGTGATGAGGAGTGATGAGGAGTAATGAGGAACAATGAGGAGTGATGAGGAATAATGAGGAGTGATGAGGAACAATGAGGAGTGATGAGGAATAATGAGGAACAATGAGGAGTAATGGGGAACGATTAGGAGTGATGAGGAGTGATGAGGAGTAATGAGGAACAATGAGGAGTGATGAGGAGTAATGGGGAATAATGAGGAGTGATGATGAGTAATGGGGAATAGTGAGGAGTGATGAGGAGTGATGAGGAACAATGAGGAGTGATGAGGAACAATGAGGAGTAATGGGGAACGATGAGGAGTGATGAGGAGTAATGAGGAACAATGAGGAGTAATGGGGAATAATGAGGAGTAATGAGGAACAATGAGGAGTGATGAGGAGTGATGAGGAACAATGAGGAGTGATGAGGAATAATGGGGAACGATTAGGAGTGATGAGGAGTAATGAGGAGTGATGAGGAGTAATGGGGAATTATTTGGAGTGATGAGGAGTAATGGGGAATAATGAGTAGTGATGAGGAGTAATGGGGAACGATTAGGAGTGATGAGGAACAATGAGGAGTAATGGGGAACGATGAGGAGTGATGAGGAGTAATGAGGAACAATGAGGAGTGATGAGGAATAATGAGGAGTAATGGGGAACGATGAGGAGTGATGAGGAGTAATGAGGAACAATGAGGAGTGATGAGGAATAATGAGGAGTGATGAGGAACAATGAGGAGTGATGAGGAATAATGAGGAACAATGAGGACTAATGGGGAACGATGAGGAGTGGTGAGGAGTAATGAGGAGTGATGAGGAGTAATGAGGAACAATGAGGAGTGATGAGGAATAATGAGGAGTGATGAGGAACAATGAGGAGTGATGAGAATAATGAGGAACAATGAGGAGTAATGGGGAACGATAGGAGTGATGAGGAGTAATGAGGAGTGATGAGGAACAATGAGGAGTGATGAAGAGTAATGGGGAATAATGAGGAGTAATGGGGAATAGTGAGGAGTAATGGGGAGTGATGAGGAAAAATGGGGAATAGTGAGGAGTAATGAGGAGTGATGATGAGTGATGAGGAGTGATGAGGAACAATGAGGAGTGATGAGGAACAATGAGGAGTGATGAGGAGTAATGGGGAATAATGAGGAGTAATGGGGAATAATGAGGAGTGATGAAGAGTAATGAGGAACAATTAGGAGTGTTGAGGAATAATGAGGAGTGATGAGGAACAATGAGGAGTAATGGGGAGTAATGAGGAACGATGAGGAGTGACGAGGAGTAATGAGGAGTGATGAGGAGTAATGAGGAGTGATGAGGAGTAATGAGGAATTATTTGGAGTGATGAGGAGTAATGGGGAACAATGAGGAGTGATGAAGAGGAATGAGGAGTAATGGGGAGTGATGAGGAACAATGAGGAGTGATGAGGAGTAATGTGGAATAATGAGGAGTAATGAGGAATAATGAGGAGTAATGGGGAATAATGATGAGTAATGGGGAATAATGAGGAGTGATGATGAGTAATGGGGAATAGTGAGGAGTAATGAGGAGTGATGAGGAACAATGAGGAGTGATGAGGAGTAATGAGGAACAATGAGGAGTGATGAGGAACAATGAGGAGTGATGAGGAGTAATGGGGAATAATGAGGAGTAATGGGGAATAATGAGGAGTAATGAGGAACAATGAGGAGTGATGAGGAGTGATGAGGAACAATGAGGAGTGATGAGGAATAATGGGGAACGATTAGGAGTGATTAGGAGTAATGAGGAGTGATGAGGAGTAATGAGGAAAAATGAGGAGTGATCAAGAGTAATGGGGAATAATGAGGAGTAATGAGGAATAATGAGGAGTGATGAGGAGTAATGAGGAACAATGAGGAGTAATGGGGAACGATGAGGAGTGATGAGGAGTAATGAGGAGTGATGAGGAGTAATGGGGAATTATTTGGAGTGATGAGGAGTAATGGGGAATAATGAGTAGTGATGAGGAGTAATGAGGAACAATGAGGAGTGATGAAGAGTAATGAGGAAGTGATCAAGAGTAATGGGGAACGATGAGGAGTGATGAGGAGTGATGAGGAGTGATGAGGAGTAATGGGGAATAATGAGGAGTAATGAGGAGTGATGAGGAATTATTTGGAGTGATGAGGAGTAATGGGGAATAATGAGTAGTGATGAAGAGTAATGAGGAGTAATGGGGAGTGATGAGGAATAATGAGGAGTGATCAGGAGTAATGGGGAATAATGAGGAGTGATGAGGAGTAATGGGGAGTGATGAGGAACAATGAGGAGTGATGGGGAACGATTAGGAGTAATGAGGAGTAATGAGGAGTAATGAGGAGTGATGAGGAGTAATGAGGAACAATGAGGAGTGATGAAGAGTAATGGGGAATAATGAGGAGTAATGGGGAATAATGAGGAGTGATGAGGAGTAATGAGGAGTGATGAGGAGTAATGGGGAATAATGAGGAGTGATGAGGAATAATGAGGAGTGATGAGGAACAATGAGGAGTGATGAGGAATAATGGGGAGTGATGAGGAGTAATGGGGAGTGATGAGGAGTAATGGGGAATAATGAGGAGTAATGAGGAGTGATGAGGAATTATTTGGAGTGATGAGGAGTAATGGGGAATAATGAGTAGTGATGAAGAGTAATGAGGAGTAATGGGGAGTGATGAGGAATAATGAGGAGTGATCAGGAGTAATGGGGAATAATGAGGAGTGATGAGGAGTAATGGGGAGTGATGAGGAACAATGAGGAGTGATGGGGAACGATTAGGAGTAATGAGGAGTAATGAGGAGTAATGAGGAGTGATGAGGAGTAATGAGGAACAATGAGGAGTGATGAAGAGTAATGGGGAATAATGAGGAGTAATGGCGAATAATGAGGAGTGATGAGGAGTAATGAGGAGTGATGAGGAGTAATGGGGAATAATGAGGAGTAATGAGGAGTGATGAGGAATTATTTGGAGTGATGAGGAGTAATGGGGAATAATGAGTAGTGATGAGGAGTAATGAGGAACAATGAGGAGTGATGAAGAGTAATGAGGAGTAATGGGGAGTGATGAGGAATAATGAGGAGTGATGAGGAGTAATGGGGAATAATGAGGAGTGATGAGGAGTAATGGGGAGTGATGAGGAACAATGAGGAGTGATGAGGAGTAATGAGGAGTAATGAGGAGTGATGAGGAACAATGAGGAGTAATGGGGAGTGATTGGGAGTAATGAGGAACAATGAGGAGTAATGAGGAATAATGAGGAGTAATGGGGAGTAATGAGGAACACTGAGGAGTGATGAGGAATAATGAGGAGTGATGAGGAGTTATGAGGAGTGATGAGGAACAATGAGGAGTAATGGGGAGTGATTGGGAGTAATGAGGAACAATGAGGAGTGATGAGGAGTAATGAGCAGTAATGAGGAGTAATGAGGAGTGATGAGGAGTAATGAGGAGTAATGAGGAGTGATGAGGAATATTGAGGAGTGATGAGGAGTAATGAGGAGGAATGAATAATGAGGAGTAATGAGGAGGAATGAATAATGAGGAGTAATGGGGAATAATGAGGAGTGATGAGGAGTAATGAGGAGGAATGAATAATGAGGAGTAATGAGGAGGAATGAATAATGAGGAGTAATGAGGAGTAATGGGGAATAATGAGGAGTGATGAGGAGTAATGAATAATGAGGAGTAATGGGGAGTAATGAGGAGGAATAATGAGGAGTGATGAGGAGGAATGGGGAATAATGAGGAGTAATGGGGAATAATGAGGAGTGATGAGGAGTAATGAATAATGAGGAGTACTGAGGAGTGATGAGGAGGAAAGAATAATGAGGAGTAATGAGGAGTAATGAGGAGGAATGGGGAGTAATGGGGAGTAATGAGGAGCAATGAGGAGGAATAATGAGGAGGAATGGGGAATAATGAGGAGTAACGAGGAGGAATAATGAGGAGTGATGAGGAGGAATGGGGAATAATGAGGAGTAATGGGGAGTGATGAGGAGTAATGAGGAGTAATGAGGAGTGATGGGGAGGAATAATGAGGAGTGATGAGGAGGAATGGGGAATAATGAGGAGTAATGGGGAGTGATGAGGAGTAATGAGGAGTACTGAGGAGTGATGAGGAGGAAAGAATAATGAGGAGTAATGAGGAGTAATGAGGAGGAATGGGGAGTAATGGGGAGTAATGAGGAGCAATGAGGAGGAATGGGGAATAATGAGGAGTAACGAGGAGGAATAATGAGGAGTGATGAGGAGGAATGGGGAATAATGAGGAGTAATGAGGAGTGATGGGGAATAATGAGGAGTGATGAGGAGTGATGAGGAGTGATGGGGAATAATGAGGAGGAATGAGGAGTATTGAGGGGAAATGAGGAATAATGAGTAGTTATGAGGAGCAATGAATAATGAGGAGTAATGGGGAATAATGAGGAGTGATGAGGAGTAATGAGGAGGAATGAATAATGAGGAGTAATGAGGAGGAATGAATAATGAGGAGTAATGGGGAATAATGAGGAGTGATGAGGAGTAATGAATAATGAGGAGTGATGAGGAGTAATGAATAATGAGGAGTACTGAGGAGTGATGAGGAGGAAAGAATAATGAGGAGTAATGAGGAGTAATGAGGAGGAATGGGGAGTAATGGGGAGTAATGAGGAGCAATGAGGAGGAATAATGAGGAGGAATGGGGAATAATGAGGAGTAACGAGGAGGAATAATGAGGAGTGATGAGGAGGAATGGGGAATAATGAGGAGTAATGGGGAGTAATGAGGAGTAATGAGGAGTGATGGGGAATAATGAGGAGTGATGAGGAGTGATGAGGAGTAATGAGGAGTGATGGGGAATAATGAGGAGTGATGAGGAGTAATGAGGAGGAATGAGGAGTATTGAGGGGAAATGAGGAATAATGAGTAGTTATGAGGAGCAATGAATAATGAGGAGTAATGAGGAGTAATGAGGAGTGATGAAGAGCAATGAGGAGGAATAATGAGGAGTAATGGGGAGTAATGAGGAGTGATGAAGAGTAATGGGGAGTAATGAGGAGTGATGAGGAGTAATGAATAATGAGGAGTAATGAGGAGTGATGAGGAGGAATGAATAATGAGGAGTAATGAGGAGGAATGGGGAGGAATGAGGAGTGATGAGGAGTAATGGGGAGTAATGAGGAGTAATGAGGAGTGATGAGGAGTAATGAGGAGGAATAATGAGGAGTAATGGGGAGTGATGAGGAATAATGAGGAGTAATGGGGAGTGATGAGGAGTGATGAGAAATTATTTGGAGTGATGAGGAGTAATGGGGAATAATGAGGAGTGATGAGGAGTGATGAGGAGTAATGAGGAGGAATAATGAGGAGTAATGGGGAGTGATGAGGAATAATGAGGAGGAGTGATGAGGAGTAATGGGGAGTAATGAGGACCGATGAGGAGTAATGAGGAGTAATGGCTCTAACAAGGAGTGATGAGGAGTGATGAGGAGTAATGGGGAGTAATGAGGAGTAATGGCTCTAACAAGGAGTGATGAGGAGTGATGAGGAGTAATGGGGAGTACTGAGGAGTGATGAGGAGTAATGAGGACAAATTAGGAGTAATGAGGAGTGATGAGGAGTAATGGCTCTAACAAGGAATAATGAGGAGTAATGATGAGTAATGAGGAGTGATGGCTCTAACAAGGAATAATGAGGAGTAATGGGGAGTAATGAGGAGTGATGAGGAGTAATGAGGAGTAATGGGGAGTAATGAGGAGTGATGGCTCTAACAAGGAGTAATGAGGAGAAATGAGGAGTAATGAGGAGTAATGAGGAGTGATGGCTCTAACAAGGAGTAATGAGGAGTCATAACGAGTTCTTCAGTTGGTCCACAGAGAGTTTAATGAAGAAACCATTGAATCAAATACACCTTCATACAAACATCTATGAACACACAATGACCAATAGGACACATCTGAGCCGTGCACTGTGATCCGTGCACTCTGATCCGTGCACTCTGAGCCGTGCAGGTGAAATCTGAGCAGTGCACTCTCAGCTCTACATGCACAATACTGTTCAGGACCATGAGACTCACACTGCACACCGTTTACTCGTGAAGTTACCGAAGCAGCATTAAGACGGAGAATAAAGAATAAACTAAATCTAGGTTTTACATTTGTGAGTTTTTTGTACATTTTGCAGCTTTGCTTCACACATTAATATTATTCCTTTATGTAAGACGGCTCTTTGAGAAAAAAAGATTTAATATAGATATTTCTTCTGTATAATCACTTCATTTGAACTTTAATTTCCTCTAAATCTCTGGTCTTTATTTTTTAATTAACATATCTATGTAATCCCCCCCTCTGCAGCTCTCTCTGAAATCAAACGCACCCTCACACTTCATTTCCTACAGCTGCACATCCCTTCATTAACTCAGTCAATTAACACCAGATACAGGGGGTTAGGAGAGGAAATTAGGTCAGAGGAAGGAGGGCAGAGGAAGGAGACAAGGAAAGGAAAGACTGGAAATAAATGACACTAAATTAACTATATAAAATATGTGACATCACCATGGATGCCCCCATTGGCTAGTGTTACAACACATTGTACGTAATAAACAAGGGGCGGGACATCTCTAAGATGGTTGACCAATCACAACAGGGCTAACCAATCGCAGCAGACTGGGCTCTGGTTTCAGACAGAGGGTGAAAAGACGTGCTGCAGCAGGAGAGGACTCTTTAAAGTAGAGACACTACAGACTGATATACACCTGAACATCAGCAGGAGAGAACTCTTTAAAGTAGAGACACTACATACTGATATACACCTGGACATCAGCAGGAGAGGACTCTTTAAAGTAGAGACACTACATACTGATATACACCTGAACACCAGCAGGAGAGGACTCTTTAAAGTAGAGACACTACGTACTGATATACACCTGAACACCAGCAGGAGAGGACTCTTTAAAGTAGAGACACTAGATACTGATATACACCTGAACATCAGCAGGAGAGGACTCTTTAAAGTAGAGACACTACATACTGATATACACCTGAACATCAGCAGGAGAGGACTCTTTAAAGTAGAGACACTACATACTGATATACACCTGGACATCAGCAGGAGAGGACTCTTTAAAGTAGAGACACTACATACTGATATACACCTGAACATCAGCAGGAGAGGACTCTTTAAAGTAGAGACACTACATACTGATATACACCTGAACACCAGCAGGAGAGGACTCTTTAAAGTAGAGACACTACATACTGATATACACCTGGACATCAGCAGGAGAGGACTCTTTAAAGTAGAGACACTACGTACTGATATACACCTGAACACCAGCAGGAGAGGACTCTTTAAAGTAGAGACACTACATACTGATATACACCTGAACATCAGCAGGAGAGGACTCTTTAAAGTAGAGACACTACATACTGATATACACCTGAACACCAGCAGGAGAGGACTCTTTAAAGTAGAGACACTACATACTGATATACACCTGGACATCAGCAGGAGAGGACTCTTTAAAGTAGAGACACTACGTACTGATATACACCTGAACACCAGCAGGAGAGGACTCTTTAAAGTAGAGACACTACATACTGATATACACCTGGACATCAGCAGGAGAGGACTCTTTAAAGTAGAGACACTACATACTGATATACACCTGGACATCAGCAGGAGAGGACTCTTTAAAGTAGAGACACTACATACTGATATACACCTGAACATCAGCAGGAGAGGACTCTTTAAAGTAGAGACACTTCATACTGATATACACCTGGACATCAGCAGGAGAGGACTCTTTAAAGTAGAGACACTACGTACTGATATACACCTGAACATCAGCAGGAGAGGACTCTTTAAAGTAGAGACACTACATACTGATATACACCTGGACATCAGCAGGAGAGGACTCTTTAAAGTAGAGACACTACATACTGATATACACCTGAACATCAGCAGGAGAGGACTCTTTAAAGTAGAGACACTACATACTGATATACACCTGAACATCAGCAGGAGAGGACTCTTTAAAGTAGAGACACTACATACTGATATACACCTGAACATCAGCAGGAGAGGACTCTTTAAAGTAGAGACACTACTTACTGATATACACCTGAACACCAGCAGGAGAGGACTCTTTAAAGTAGAGACACTACATACTGATATACACCTGAACATCAGCAGGAGAGGACTCTTTAAAGTAGAGACACTACATACTGATATACACCTTAACATCAGCAGGAGATGACTCTTTAAAGTAGAGACACTACATACTGATATACACCTGAACATCAGCAGGAGAGGACTCTTTAAAGTAGAGACGCTACAGACTGATATACACCTGAACATCAGCAGGAGAGGACTCTTTAAAGTAGAGACGCTACATACTGATATACACCTGAACATCAGCAGGAGAGGACTCTTTAAAGTAGAGACACTACATACTGATATACACCTGAACATCAGCAAGAGAGCACTCTTTAAAGTAGAGACACCACATACTGATATACACCTGAACATCAGCAGGAGAGGACTCTTTAAAGTAGAGACACTACATACTGATATACACCTGAACATCAGCAGGAGAGGACTCTTTAAAGTAGAGACACTACATACTGAGCACTCTTTAAAGTAGAGAGTAATATTGTCCGTGTGGTTTCTTCCTCTTCCGTCTCGTATGTTTTATGTTTCACTGTTTGTGTATTTTAAAATGTGTGAATCAACGTCAACCGTCCGAACTGTCATTTTGTAACGATCACACACACGACATAAACTCCTGTTTGATGACATCATCGTCCTCTCAAAGCTCCGCCTCCCAGATGAATATGATGAGCTGAGCCGTGATGCCACTGATGATGTCACACCTCCATGCTCTCTGGTTTCTGAGTGCTGGAGATCCAGAGGGTGGACTGGGTGGGGGGGGCCGTCTTCGTGTGCGGGGAACTGCAGAAACAGATATTGATATTATTTTATATTTCATTTAATTAATACTTCATATATATCTGTGTACTTGTACTGCACACACACACGCACGCACACACACACACACACACACACACACACACACACACACACACACACACACACACACACACACACACACACACACACAGGGCAGTGAGCCAGCAGCTGTAAATCTTCTCATGTTAACAAGACCTCTGAGTGTGTAACTTGTCATAATCACTGAGTAAGCACTACACATACCCACAAATGCGCATGCACACACACATGCTGACACACATGCACACACACATGCAGACACACATGCAGACACACATGCACACACACATGCAGACACACATGCAGACACACATGCACACACACATGCAGACACACATACAGACACACATACAGACACACATGCACACACACATGCAGACACACGTGCACACACACACACACGCACGCACACACACACCTAGGAAATGTAATTACAAAAGACATAGATTCAAAGTGGCCATTGTTGTTTAAACAAAGAATATAAATAGTAGAACAAATTATAAATTAAAGACCAAAAAATCACTAGAGTCTCACCTCCTGCTAAGCATCTGGAAACAACAAGTCCCAGAAGCCACCAGGATGAGCAGCAGCAGGGGGATTGTGGGTATTATGACGTAGACCAGCAGCATGCCCGAAGCCCCTGCCACGTTCTCGCTGCCTGACGCCCGGACCTCACCCCCACCTACAGGGGCCTCTGGAAGCATGTAAACAACAACATGTAAACAACATGTAACCCTAACCCTAACCCGAGGCCTGTACGACGAAGCCGGTTCAACCTAACCTGGATACGTTTGAGTTACCGGTTGACCTAACCCAAAACAAAGAGATCTCGCTAAGCGGTTCCACGACGCGGGTTATCAACTCGGTAACTCAAGCCAGGGTTTCTCTGTCCGGCTGAGAGCGCGTTCACGTGACAGCGGCCGGGTTACGAACCCACTAGGAATGAGGAAGGCCACACACACCAGAAGGTTCAATGAAATAACAAAAAGGTTGTACAACAAGATAAGAGCAAACGTAGCCTAAGCCGAACAGAGGAACCAGAAGGGCGCAGGTCTCCTGCCTGTGATCACTACCACTCATTACTAATGGCAGGAGGCCGCAGGGAAACGCAGCCAACGAGGGGAAACAACACACGCTGCTCTAAACACACAAACACACCAAACACGGTCCGACAGCTCAAGTCTGAAAAGTCCACGCAGGAGCACGATACGTGAGGCGTCTGATCGCAGCAGAGCCTCCCGAGTGGTAGGTGTCCCAGGCTTAGTAGTCATCTCTGGAAGGTGTGCGCTGGGGCTGCACAGGGATTGGAGTGGATCGGGCCAGGCCTGCTCCAATCAGTGTCTTCGGGGGCGGACCAGGAAATGGTAGCCAATCACGTTGGGGCAACTACACAGCTCGTTTACATAAGGAACAGCAAAACAGAATTAGGACCGGAGAGGCGGCAGCCGTCACAGGTGGTATTTGGAGCATTCGACCAATCACAGACATGGAGAAGCTACTGACAGCGCAGCGTCATACTTCCTGAATGAAAAGTGAACTCTAATATCAGACACATGAAGAAGTTCAACTTTAAACATGACTTAAACACTTGATCAGGATCAAAGCCTCAGAGCTGCAGCTGCAAGGTGAATACAGCTGGAGCAGAGCAAGTGTTGGAATGCGTCCATCAGCAGGTTCATGATGTCACGGCCCGTCTCACACACCGTCTGACTCTCATCACCTCTGGCCGCGGACTGCACTTAGTGTACTCTGATCCGGGTACTGATGCTGACTGGACTTAGTGTGCTCTGATCCGGGTACTGATGCTGACTGGACTTAGTGTACTCTGATCCGGGTACTGATGCTGACTGGACTTAGTGTGCTCTGATCCGGGTACTGATGCTGACTGGACTTAGTGTACTCTGATCCGGGTACTGATGCTGACTGGACTTACTGTACTCTGATCCGGGTACTGATGCTGACTGGACTTAGTGTACTCTGATCCGGGTACTGATGCTGACTGGACTTAGTGTACTCTGATCCGGGTACTGATGCTGACTGTACTCAGTGTACTCTGATCCGGGTACTGATGCTGACTGGACTTAGTGTACTCTGATCCGGGTACTGATGCTGACTGGACTTAGTGTACTCTGATCCGGGTACTGATGTTGACTGGACTTAGTGTACTCTGATCCGGGTACTGATGCTGACTGGACTTAGTGTACTCTGATCCGGGTACTGATGTTGACTGGACTTAGTGTACTCTGATCCGGGTACTGATGTTGACTGGACTTAGTGTACTCTGATCCGGGTACTGATGCTGACTGGACTTAGTGTACTCTGATCCGGGTACTGATGCTGACTGGACTTAGTGTACTCTGATCCGGGTACTGATGCTGACTGGACTTAGTGTACTCTGATCCGGGTACTGATGCTGACTGGACTTAGTGTACTCTGATCCGGGTACTGATGCTGACTGGACTTAGTGTACTCTGATCCGGGTACTGATGTTGACTGGACTTAGTGTACTCTGATCCGGGTACTGATGCTGACTGGACTTAGTGTACTCTGATCCGGGTACTGATGCTGACTGGACTTAGTGTACTCTGATCCGGGTACTGATGCTGACTGGACTTAGTGTACTCTGATCCGGGTACTGATGTTGACTGGACTTAGTGTACTCTGATCCGGGTACTGATGTTGAGGCAGATATTTAAGAGCTTTCTTAACGCTGATGTTCTAACAGTCAGAGTGCTCTGGAGATGGAGGAGATGTTCTGTTCATGTTCACGTTCACACAGACGTGATTTCTGCCGGCCGTCTTTCCTGCAACGGCAGCTTTTCTGTGTTTCTTTTCTCCTGTGATATGACTTGATTGCTTTGGTGGGCGGTGGTGGCGAAGTCGATAGGGAATTGGCTTGGCAACTGGAAAGTCACCAGTTCAAGTCCCGGCAAGACCAAGTGCTACCGAGGTGCCCCTGAGCAAGGCACCGTTCTCCACACTGCTCCCCGGGCGCCGTTCAAAATGGCAGCACACTGCTCCTAACACTAGGATGGGTCAAATGCAGAGAAACGATTTCCCCACGAGGGATTAATAAAAGTCCATCTTATCTTATCTTATCTTTGAACTCCGCACGCTGAGCTCTGATTGGTCAGCAGGCGGTGCTTCCACTGAGTTGATCTCTTAGCCTGCAATCTAACCTGCTCCGGGGCAGGTTAGCCGCTCAGCATCAGTTACCATGGAGATCTAGCCTGCTAAAAAGAGAACCAGCTTCGTAGGACCGGAGACCCCGAGTTAACCTGAAGTTAGCCGCTAAGAGAACATCCGGCTTCGTAGTACAGGCCTCTGGCCTCTGCAATGGCCTCTGTAAACATGTGAACAACAACATGTAACCCTAACCCTCCACCTGCAGTGGCCTCTGTACACAACAACATGTAAACAACTACATGTAAAGATTAACATGTAAACAACTACATGTAAACAACTACATGTAAAGATTAACATGTAAACAACTACATGTAAACAACTACATGTAAAGATTAACATGTAAACAACTACATGTAAACAACTACATGTAAAGATTAACATGTAAACAACTACATGTGAAGATTAACATGTAAACAACTACATGTAAACAACTACATGTAAAGATTAACATGTAAACAACTACATGTAAACAACTACATGTAAAGATTAACATGTAAACAACTACATGTGAAGATTAACATGTAAACAACTACATGTAAACAACTACATGTAAAGATTAACATGTAAACAACTACATGTGAAGATTAACATGTAAACATCAACATGTGTCTGTGTGACGCTGGCCATTGGGTGTTGAGGGGTCACAACACACACGATCACAACACACACGATCACAACACACATAAAGGGAATAACTAGAGGAGGTACGAGCTTATTAAGGCTTCCTGTTCACCTGTGCTCCGCCCCCAAGGTGTTTCAACCAGTTCCGTCACAACATGGCTCTCTGCGAAAAAACAACAAAGGAAAATATTATCGACAAAAAAATGACGAATAAACAAAAGAGAGTGAATCTGATTGGTGATTGGCTATGTGTCTGAAAGAGAGTCTGATTTGTAGTCCTGTTGTAGTCATGTTGTAGTCCTGTTGTAGTCATGTTGTAGTCATGTTGTAGTCCTGTTGTAGTCATGTTGTAGTCCTGTTGTAGTCATGTTGTAGTCCTGTTGTAGTCATGTTGTAGTCCTGTTGTAGTCATGTTGTAGTCATGTTGTAGTCCTGTTGTAGTCCTGTTGTAGTCACGTTGTAGTCCTGTTGTAGTCATGTTGTAGACCCGTTGTAGTCCTGTTTGTAGTCATGTTGTAGTCATGTTGTAGTCATGTTGTAGTCCTGTTGTAGTCCTGTTGTAGTCACGTTGTAGTCCTGTTGTAGTCACGTTGTAGACCCGTTGTAGTCCTGTTGTAGTGATGTTGTAGTCCTGTTGTAGTCATGTTGTAGTCATGTTGTAGTCATGTTGTAGACCTGTTGTAGTCATGTTGTAGTCATGTTGTAGACCTGTTGTAATCCTGTTGTAGTCATGTTGTAGTCCTGTTGTAGTCATGTTGTAGACATGTTGTAGTCATGTTGTAGTCCTGTTGTAGTCATGTTGTAGACATGTTGTAGTCCTGTTGTAGTCCTGTTGTAGTCATGTTGTAGTCATGTTGTAGACCTGTTGTAATCCTGTTGTAGTCATGTTGTAGTCCTGTTGTAGTCATGTTGTAGACATGTTGTAGTCCTGTTGTAGTCCTGTTGTAGTCATGTTGTAGTCCTATTGTAGTCACGTTGTAGTCCTGTTGTAGTCATGTTGTAGTCATGTTGTAGTCCTGTTGTAGTCATGTTGTAGTCCTGTTGTAGTCATGTTGTAGTCCTGTTGTAGTCATGTTGTAGTCCTGTTGTAGTCATGTTGTAGTCATGTTGTAGTCCTGTTGTAGTCCTGTTGTAGTCACGTTGTAGTCCTGTTGTAGTCATGTTGTAGACCCGTTGTAGTCCTGTTGTAGTCATGTTGTAGTCATGTTGTAGTCCTGTTGTAGTCCTGTTGTAGTCCTGTTGTAGTCACGTTGTAGTCCTGTTGTAGTCACGTTGTAGACCCGTTGTAGTCCTGTTGTAGTCATGTTGTAGTCCTGTTGTAGTCATGTTGTAGTCATGTTGTAGTCATGTTGTAGACCTGTTGTAGTCATGTTGTAGTCATGTTGTAGACCTGTTGTAATCCTGTTGTAGTCATGTTGTAGTCCTGTTGTAGTCATGTTGTAGACATGTTGTAGTCCTGTTGTAGTCCTGTTGTAGTCATGTTGTAGTCCTGTTGTAGTCACGTTGTAGTCCTGTTGTAGTCCTGTTGTAGTCATGTTGTAGACCTGTTGTAATCCTGTTGTAGTCATGTTGTAGTCCTGTTGTAGTCATGTTGTAGACATGTTGTAGTCCTGTTGTAGTCCTGTTGTAGTCATGTTGTAGTCCTATTGTAGTCACGTTGTAGTCCTGTTGTAGTCATGTTGTAGTCATGTTGTAGTCATGTTGTAGTCCTGTTGTAGTCATGTTGTAGTCATGTTGTAGTCCTGTTGTAGTCCTGTTGTAATCATGTTGTAGTCCTGTTGTAGTCACGTTGTAATCCTGTTGTAGTCATGTTGTAGACCTGTTGTAGTCCTGTTGTAGACCTGTTGTAGTCATGTTGTAGTCCTGTTGTAGTCACGTTGTAGTCCTGTTGTAGTCCTGTTGTAGACATGTTGTAGTCATGTTGTAGTCATGTTGTAGTCCTGTTGTAGTCATGTTGTAGTCACGTTGTAGTCCTGTTGTAGTCATGTTGTAGACCTGTTGTAGTCCTGTTGTAGTCATGTTGTAGTCCTGTTGTAGTCCTGTTGTAGTCATGTTGTAGTCATGTTGTAGTCATGTTGTAGTCATGTTGTAGTCACGTTGTAGTCCTGTTGTAGTCATGTTGTAGACCTGTTGTAGTCCTGTTGTAGTCATGTTGTAGTCCTGTTGTAGTCCTGTTGTAGTCATGTTGTAGTCACGTTGTAGTCCTGTTGTAGTCATGTTGTAGACCCGTTGTAGTCATGTTGTAGTCATGTTGTAGTCCTGTTGTAGTCATGTTGTAGTCATGTTGTAGTCCTGTTGTAGTCATGTTGTAGTCATGTTGTAGTCATGTTGTAGTCATGTTGTAGACCTGTTGTAGTCCTGTTGTAGTCCTTTTGTAGTCCTGTTGTAGTCATGTTGTAGTCCTGTTGTAGTCATGTTGTAGTCATGTTGTAGTCATGTTGTAGACCTGTTGTAGTCATGTTGTAGTCATGTTGTAGACCTGTTGTAATCCTGTTGTAGTCATGTTGTAGTCCTGTTGTAGTCATGTTGTAGACATGTTATAGACCTGTTGTAGTCATGTTGTAGTCATGTTGTAGTCCTGTTGTAGTCATGTTGTAGTCCTGTTGTAGTCATGTTGTAGTCATGTTGTAGTCCTGTTGTAGTCCTGTTGTAGACCTGTTGTAGTCATGTTGTAGTCATGTTGTAGACCTGTTGTAGTCATGTTGTAGTCCTGTTGTAGTCCTGTTGTAGACATGTTGTAGTCATGTTGTAGTCATGTTGTAGTCCTGTTGTAGTCATGTTGTAGTCATGTTGTAGACCTGTTGTAGGCCTGTTGTAGTCATGTTGTAGTCCTGTTGTAGTCCTGTTGTAGTCCTGTTGTAGACATGTTGTAGTCCTGTTGTAGTCATGTTGTAGTACTGTTGTAGTCCTGTTGTAGTCATGTTGTAGTCATGTTGTAGTCATGTTGTAGTCCTGTTGTAGTCCTGTTGTAGTCCTGTTGTAGACATGTTGTAGTCCTGTTATAGTCCTGTTGTAGACATGTTGTAGTCCTGTTGTAGACCTGTTGTAGACCTGTTGTAGTCCTGTTGTAGACATGTTGTAGTCCTGTTGTAGTCATGTTGTAGTCATGTTGTAGTCCTGTTGTAGTCATGTTGTAGTCATGTTGTAGTCCTGTTGTAGTCCTGTTGTAGACCTGTTGTAGTCCTGTTGTAGACATGTTGTAGTCCTGTTGTAGTCATGTTGTTGTCATGTTGTAGACCTGTTGTAGTCATGTTGTAGTCCTGTTGTAGTCCTGTTGTAGACATGTTGTAGTCATGTTGTAGTCATGTTGTAGTCCTGTTGTAGTCATGTTGTAGTCATGTTGTGGTCATGTTGTAGTCATGTTGTAGTCATGTTGTAGTCCTGTTGTAGTCATGTTGTAGTCATGTTGTAGACCTGTTGTAGGCCTGTTGTAGTCCTGTTGTAGTCCTGTTGTAGACATGTTGTAGTCCTGTTGTAGTCATGTTGTAGTCCTGTTGTAGTCCTGTTGTAGTCCTGTTGTAGTCCTGTTGTAGTCCTGTTGTAGACATGTTGTAGTCCTGTTGTAGTCCTGTTGTAGACATGTTGTAGTCCTGTTGTAGACCTGTTGTAGTCCTGTTGTAGTCCTGTTGTAGACATGTTGTAGTCATGTTGTAGTCCTGTTGTAGTCCTTTTGTAGTCATGTTGTAGTCATGTTGTAGCCCTATTGTAGTCCTGTTGTAGTCCTGTTGTAGTCCTGTTGTAGTCATGTTGTAGTCCTGTTGTAGTCCTGTTGTAGTCCTGTTGTAGTCATGTTGTAGACCTGTTGTAGTCCTGTTGTAGTCATGTTGTAGTCCTGTTGTAGTCCTGTTGTAGTCATGTTGTAGTCATGTTGTAGTCATGTTGTAGTCATGTTGTAGTCACGTTGTAGTCCTGTTGTAGTCATGTTGTAGACCTGTTGTAGTCCTGTTGTAGTCATGTTATAGTCCTGTTGTAGTCCTGTTGTAGTCATGTTGTAGTCACGTTGTAGTCCTGTTGTAGTCATGTTGTAGACCCGTTGTAGTCATGTTGTAGTCATGTTGTAGTCCTGTTGTAGTCATGTTGTAGTCATGTTGTAGTCCTGTTGTAGTCATGTTGTAGTCATGTTGTAGTCATGTTGTAGTCATGTTGTAGACCTGTTGTAGTCCTGTTGTAGTCCTTTTGTAGTCCTGTTGTAGTCATGTTGTAGTCCTGTTGTAGTCATGTTGTAGTCATGTTGTAGTCATGTTGTAGACCTGTTGTAGTCATGTTGTAGTCATGTTGTAGACCTGTTGTAATCCTGTTGTAGTCATGTTGTAGTCCTGTTGTAGTCATGTTGTAGACATGTTATAGACCTGTTGTAGTCATGTTGTAGTCATGTTGTAGTCCTGTTGTAGTCATGTTGTAGTCCTGTTGTAGTCATGTTGTAGTCCTGTTGTAGTCATGTTGTAGACATGTTATAGACCTGTTGTAGTCATGTTGTAGTCATGTTGTAGTCCTGTTGTAGTCATGTTGTAGTCATGTTGTAGTCATGTTGTAGTCCTGTTGTAGTCCTGTTGTAGTCCTGTTGTAGACATGTTGTAGTCCTGTTGTAGTCATGTTGTAGTCCTGTTGTAGTCCTGTTGTAGTCCTGTTGTAGTCCTGTTGTAGTCCTGTTGTAGACATGTTGTAGTCCTGTTGTAGTCCTGTTGTAGACATGTTGTAGTCCTGTTGTAGACCTGTTGTAGTCCTGTTGTAGTCCTGTTGTAGACATGTTGTAGTCATGTTGTAGTCCTGTTGTAGTCCTTTTGTAGTCATGTTGTAGTCATGTTGTAGCCCTATTGTAGTCCTGTTGTAGTCCTGTTGTAGTCCTGTTGTAGTCATGTTGTAGTCCTGTTGTAGTCCTGTTGTAGTCCTGTTGTAGTCATGTTGTAGACCTGTTGTAGTCCTGTTGTAGACATGTTGTAGTCCTGTTGTAGTCATGTTGTAGTCATGTTGTAGACCTGTTGTAGTCCTGTTGTAGACATGTTGTAGTCCTGTTGTAGTCCTGTTGTAGTCCTGTTGTAGTCCTGTTGTAGTCCTGTTGTAGTCATGTTCTAGTCATGTTGTAGTCCTGTTGTAGTCATGTTGTATACCTGTTGTAGTCCTGTTGTAGTCATGTTGTAGTCCTGTTGTAGACATGTTGTAGTCCTATTGTAGTCCTGTTGTAGTCATGTTGTAGGCCTGTTGTAGTCATGTTGTAGTCCTGTTGTAGTCCTGTTGTAGTCTTGTTGTAGTTTTGTTGTAGTCCTGTTGTCATCATGTTGTAGTCATGTTGTAGTCATGTTGTAGTCCTGTTGTAGTCCTGTTGTAGTCATGTTGTAGTCATGTTGTAGTCATGTTGTAGTCCTGTTGTAGTCATGTTGTAGACCTGTTGTAGTCCTGTTGTAGTCATGTTGTAGTCCTGTTGTAGACATGTTGTAGTCCTGTTGTAGTCCTGTTGTAGTCACGTTGTAGTCCTGTTGTAGACATGTTGTAGACCTGTTGTAGTCATGTTGTAGTCCTGTTGTAGTCATGTTGTAGTCCTGTTGTAGACATGTTGTAGACCTGTTGTAGTCATGTTGTAGTCCTGTTGTAGTCCTGTTGTAGACATGTTGTAGTCCTGTTGTAGTCATGTTGTAGTCCTGTTGTAGTCATGTTGTAGTCATGTTGTAGTCATGTTGTAGTCCTGTTGTAGTCATGTTGTAGTCCTGTTGTAGTCATGTTGTAGTCCTGTTGTAGTCATGTTGTAGACCTGTTGTAGTCCTGTTGTAGTCATGTTGTAGTCCTGTTGTAGTCCTGTTGTAGTCCTGTTGTAGTCATGTTGTAGTCCTGTTGTAGTCATGTTGTAGACCTGTTGTAGTCATGTTGTAGTCCTGTTGTAGTCATGTTGTAGTCATGTTGTAGACCTGTTGTAGTCCTGTTGTAGTCATGTTGTAGTCCTGTTGTAGACATGTTGTAATCCTGTTGTAGTCCTGTTGTAGTCCTGATGTAGTCATGTTGTAGACATGTTGTAGTCATGTTGTAGTCCTATTGTAATCATGTTGTAGTCATGTTGTAGTCCTGTTGTATTCATGTTGTAGTCCTTTTGTAGTCTTGTTGTAGTCTTGTTGTAGTTTTGTTGTATTCCTGTTGTAGTCATGTTGTAGTCCTGTTGTATTCATGTTGTAGTCCTGTTGTAGTCTTGTTGTAGTTTTGTTGTAGTCCTGTTGTCATCATGTTGTAGTCATGTTGTAGTCATGTTGTAGACCTGTTGTAGTCCTGTTGTAGACATGTTGTAGTTTTGTTGTAGTCCTGTTGTAATCATGTTGTAGTCCTGTTGTATTCATGGTGTAGTCCTGTTGTAGTCTTGTTGTAGTCTTGTTGTAGTCTTGTTGTAGTTTTGTTGTAGTCCTGTTGTAATTTATGTTGTAGTTTTGTTGTAGTCCTGTTGTAATCATGTTGTAGACCTGTTGTAGTCCTGTTGTATTCATGTTGTAGTCCTGTTGTAGTCTTGTTGTAGTCTTGTTGTAGTTTTGTTGTAGTCCTGTTGTAATTTATGTTGTAGTCATGTTGTATTCATGTTGTAGTTTTGTTGTATTCCTGTTGTAGTCATGTTGTAGTTTTGTTGTAGTCCTGTTGTCATCATGTTGTAGTCATGTTGTATTCATGTTGTAGTCCTGTTGTAGTCATGTTGTAGTCATGTTGTATTCATGTTGTAGTCCTGTTGTATTCATGTTGTAGTCCTGTTGTAGTCTTGTTGTAGTCATGTTGTATTCATGTTGTAGTCCTGTTGTAGTCATGTTGTAGACCTGTTGTAGTCCTGTTGTAGTCATGTTGTAGTCTTGTTGTAGTCATGTTGTATTCATGTTGTAGTCATGTTGTAGTCCTGTTGTAGTCATTGACCTGGTTGGTATTTGCAGATGAAGTTGTGCTTCATGTTGCAGCGGTCATCGTTCCATTGGTGGAGATAAGCCCCGCCCAGACCAGGAAGTGCTGTGGGCTGATGGTACATCACGACGCAGGATTCCCCCCCCGCACGACGGCTCGTCAAAATACCAGTTCCTGAAAAACACAAGGGGGGAGACGTTTTAGATGGTCCTGTGACCTGGTCCTGAGACCAGGTGTCAGATCCTGAGACCAGGTCCTGAGACCAGTGACAGGTCCTGAGACCAGTTCGTGAGACCAGTGACAGGCCCTGAGACCAGAGACAGGTCCTGAGACCAGTGACAGGTCCTGAGACTAAGGTCTTCTCATGGACCGCCCTCCTGTCACTCACCTGAAGGAGGCAGGGCTTCCGTCGGTCCAGGTGTAGAGCTGAGGACAGGAAGTGAAGGTGTTGCTGAGTTCAGGGTTCAGAGCTCCATCCAATCGGGCGAGACCAATCCAGAAATCCCCATCAGAGATCCCGCCTCCTGCCCCTCCCACGGCTCCTGAGCGCAGATCCTGCCGAATAAGAGGAAGAGGAAGATGATGAAGATGATGAAGAGTAGATACCTGCAGCAGCTCCTCGATGTCCCGCTGCTCCTCTGGACTCCTGATATAGAGGATGAAGAGGATGAAGGTGGAAGGAGAGGATGAGGAAGAAGAGGATGATGAGGATGAAGATGATGAAGAGTAGATACCTGCAGCAGCTCCTCGATGTCCCTCTGCTCCTCTGGACCCCTGATGCTGATCAGTTCCCCCCCGTCCGTCTCGCAGGCCTGACCCGCCTCTCTGAAGGAGACCCGGCTCGTCACATCGTGGAAGAACGCGATCTTATAACAGGGTCCATCAGGACCTCGTAGACACACCGTCTGACCTGAGGGGGACCAGAACTTTAGACCTGAACCAGGGGAACCTGTGTGTCTGTGTGTGTGTGTGTGTGTGTGTGTGTGTGCGTGCGTGCGTGCGTGTGTGCGTGCGCGTGTGTGTGCGTGTGTGTGTGTGTGTGTGTGTGTGTGTGTGTGTGTGTGTGTGTGTGTGTGTGTGTGTGTGTGTGTGTGTGTGTGTGTGTGTGTGTGTGTGTGTGTGTGGCCTGGCATTACTATACTTGTGGGGAACTAAATCTGTCTACATAGTCACGTGTGGGAACTGGCCTCCCTTATGGGGACAAATTGGAGGTCCATAAGGGATCATTAATGTTAGGGTGAGTCTCTAGGAAATGCATGTAAGTCAATGTAATGTCCCCTGAAGTGATATATACATGGTACGTGTGTGTGTGTGTGTGTGTGTGTGTGTGTGTGTGTGTGCGCGTGTGTGTGTGTGTGTGTGTGTGTGTGTGTGTGTGTGTGTGTGTGTGTGTGTGTGTGTGTGTGCGTGTGTGTGTGTGTGTATGTGTGTGTGTGGGTGTGTGTGTGTGCGTGTGTGTGTGTGTGCAGTGATTAATTCTGGTTAAACACTGAGAGCTACTTTAAGTGATTATCTGGATCGTCTCCTGCAGCCTCATCACTTTCCTGTTAGAGCTCCATACTGCCTGTCTGTCTGCACACTATCTCACTGCCTGTCTGTCTGCACACTATCTCACTGCCTGTCTGTCTGCACACTATCTCACTGCCTGTCTGTCTGCACACTATCTCACTGCCTGTCTGTCTGCACACTATCTCACTGCCTGTCTGTCTGCACACTATCTCACTGCCTGTCTGTCTGCACACTATCTCACTGCCTGTCTGTCTGTCTGTCTGTCTCACTGCCTGTCTGTCTGTCTCACTGCCTGTCTGTCTGCACACTATCTCACTGCCTGTCTGTCTGCACACTGTCTCACTGCCTGTCTGTCTGTCTCACTGCCTGTCTGTCTGCACACTATCTCACTGCCTGTCTGTCTGCACACTATCTCACTGCCTGTCTGTCTGCACACTGTCTCACTGCCTGTCTGTCTCACTGCCTGTCTGTCTGCACACTGTCTCACTGCCTGTCTGTCTCACTGCCTGTCTGTCTCACTGCCTGTCTCACTGCCTGTCTGTCTGCCTGTCTGTCTCACTGCCTGTCTCACTGCCTGTCTGTCTCACTGTCTGTCTGTCTCACTGCCTGTCTGTCTGCACACTGTCTCACTGCCTGTCTGTCTGCACACTATCTCACTGCCTGTCTGTCTGCACACTATCTCACTGCCTGTCTGTCTGCACACTGTCTCACTGCCTGTCTATCTGCACACTGTCTCACTGCCTGTCTGTCTGCACACTATCTCACTGCCTGTCTGTCTGCACACTGTCTCACTGCCTGTCTGTCTCACTGCCTGTCTCACTGCCTGTCTGTCTGCACACTGTCTCACTGCCTGTCTGTCTCACTGCCTGTCTGTCTCACTGTCTGCTCGTGTAGCTTCAGATGGTCGTACTGCTCTGTAATAAAAGAAGACCAATCATAATTCTAAATAAATTGATGTTTTATTTATTAAAAATAACCAGAGAAATAACAAAAATATACAGATTTGAAAGATTCAAATAAATGAAACAAAACATTAAAACAAAATAAAAAATATGTAAAACTGAAAAATATAAATAAAAACAGATGCAGTTAGATCACGAGGGAACAGCTGCTTGTTATTCATGTGAAGCCTTTGAATAGAGGAGACCCAGATAGTTTATATTTAAACTATTATTATTGGGTTTATAAACGACAGGTATTTCATAATACACATATTTTATTCCAATATAAAAGAATCACGAAAA
>CM070448.1:163708-198708 GCA_036324595.1 Champsocephalus gunnari | reverse complement strand
AGCGCTTTGCTACCATGGCAACATAAGGATATTTGCCGTTTGTAATAGCTCTGGCTTGGTCTGAACTCTCTGCGAGCGGTGGAGGCTACATGCTAGCGGGAGTTGGGTTTGCACTTCAGTCTGTTTTCTGTTGGTACCGGTGATATTCACGTTCGGTGATGCCTTTTCAAATGAGTGTGAAAGTTTGATGTATTGCCAGCCGCGTAACCAATGTTAGTTGATCAATGCCGACAGCTTTGGGTCGGTCCAGCTGTCTTTGTCCGTCATGCTTGTACGTAACTGCGAAACCAAAATGTTCCCAAACCGGAGACTTCAGTGATGCTGGAGGATTTTCGAGCTCAACTTTATCTGCGTTCGCCATTTCGACAGTTCCTCAAATTACTGACTACATGTGAACGCATCCCTCTGACCAGCTCGTCCAATGAAATGACTTGCTCGCTCTATGACGCGTTGAACACAATGGGTGCAAATTACTCTGAATGCTGCGACGCAGCACCTGAGATTACTTCCAAGAAGTTGTTCACGTTCTCAATTTGTTACGTTTAACGTTATATGCGTTCGGTACACTTCGGTACACACGTGTACCGAACCGAAGGGCCCGTACCGAATAATTTCGGTACGTGTACCGTTACACCCCTAATAGAGATGTACTACAGCAAAAGTATTCTCCGTCGGGACTTCCTGCAACGACACCACGCCGTTATCTTGATTCTGATTGGCCAGAAGACATTATCAAAGATGTTCTATTGAGAAGACGATCACTCCGTGACAAACGTTTTCAAAACCGTTTCTGGTCTTCGGTATTTCCAGACAAGTGGCTGCTGAAATCAATCTGACTAACTGCTGTCTGCGCAATTTACTCCGCACGAGTTGGCGGGCTTTATTTTGCTTACTTTAACATCATGTTTCATTGTGGGGCTGAGCCATTTCTTGGTATGGCTGTAGCCAGGGCCGCCTTAATGCACGGGCTGACTTGGGCTGAAGCCCAGGGGCCTACGGAGATCAGGGGCCTATCATGAGCCAATACAAACAATACAAAATTCATATATATCGGGTGTTTTTTTTAAATCTTTAAATAAACAAAGTCTTGGCTTTCAGAATGTGAAACTTTTATTTCCAAAATCACGAGATAAATACATTTTTGAAGCTTGTAAAGGGAAGATGACAGCTCTCACCACCCTGCACTTCCACAGCGCTCCCCCCTCCCTCCGGCTGACATTATGAATGTAAGAGTATAGTGATCATAGATAACACCGCAGGGTCAGTGACAGTTTGTTTTCATCTGATTTCAAATAAACAAAGTCTTGGCTTTCAGAACATTAAACTTGTTTCGGCAAATTCAGAAGATAAATACAACTTTGAAGCTTTGGCGTAATTACAAGCGAAGACCGGAGTAATCTAACGTCACTGCAGGCAGAACAACAGCCGGTGTTTCTCCTGAGGGGTTTCAGAATGAGAATATGTTTCACATGTGACTTATTCAAATTGCGAGTGATTGAGTGACAGATGAAGGTTGTTTAGGAGAAAATGACGGAGAAGAGAAAGTTTGAGAGTGGCGCTCGGAAAAGGAAATTGTTGAGTGATAAGGAGTTTGGAGACAAGCAGCTGTTACAAAGCATGTCGAAGCTTCCAGGTTACTTTAAACCTGTAGGCCGGATGAGGAGGAAGGACCGGTGAGTTCTGTACCGAGCGGCCGCGGGGCCAAGTAGGCCGTCTGGTTCTGATAGCGATGGAGTAGCGGGAGAGGAAAAACAGACAGGAGGGACATTATCTGTTGGAGGAGATGAGAGGACGACGAGGACTTGCTACGTGGAGGGGAGCCCACGGCAACCGGACAGATACACGAGGGAGGCCCGATACGCCACTCATCTGGAGGAGAGGACCCGGCGCGCAGAGCAGGGTGGAGAAGTGCCATCACAGAGCCTGCCGAGGCTATGACTTTGATTTGTTGTTTAAATAGGGGGCCTACAAAACTATCAGCCCCAGGGCCTGATGGCAGGTTAAGGCGGCTTGGCTGTAGCCTACCCCAGCCATACCCTGGTGGCGCTGCCACTGGTGGGATGTATGGGGCGGGCCATTCTGCACATGCGTTAAATGCGTTAAATGCGGGTGGGGCAGTGCACTGTGCACTGATCATCAGATCAAGGGGCGCCGCTGCTGCGTCTGTAAAGCCGGTGTGTCCTTGAAGACACTTCACCTGAACCTGCTCCTGTGGGTATTGTCCACAGTTTCTGGACAATATATGATATATGATATATGTGTAATGTGTGTATCTGTAAAGCGCTTTGAGTCATTGAAAAAGCGCTATAATAAATGTAAGGAATTATTATTATTATTAAATATTTTAACGCAATTAATTCAAAAAATTAACTACCGCCGTTAACGCCATCATTTTGACAGCATTCATATGAATATAAGTCTCTTCTCTTTATCTGCCGTTGTAATAATGTAGGTGTTCTGATATAGCGTTAGCGTTAGCAGCTACAGTATCTCTCCATGACAGATATGAGATCAACAGTTTAAACTAAGAGGCTGCTAGTTTATTGGTGATCAAATGTTCTGTGCAGGAACGACGTGTGTGTGAGGGGTCAGTAAGGTTAATTAGTGTGTGAGTGTGTGTGTGTGTGTGTGTGTGTGTGTGTGTGTGTGTGTGTGTGTGTGTGTGCGTGCGTGCGTGTGTGTGTGTGTGTGTGTGTGTGTGTGTGTGTGTGTGTGTGTGTGTGTGTGTGTGTGTGTGTGTGTGTGTGTGTGTGTGTGTGTGTGTGTGTGTGTGTGTGTGTGTGTGTGTGTGTGTGTGTGTGTGTGTGTGTGTGTGTGTGTGTGTGTGTGTGTGTGTGTGTGTGTGTGTGTGTGTGTGTGTGTGTGTGTGTGCATGTGTGCATGTGTGCGTGTGTGCGTGTGTGTGTGTGTGTGTGTGTGTGTGTGTGTGTGTGTGTGTGTGCGTGTTTTAGCTTTCTCTTCTTGTCAATACTCTGCAAGCCATCACACACACCCTCCCCCCACACACACACCCTCCCCCCCACACACACACCCTCCCCCCCACACACACACACTGACAGTATTGATTTCTGTGGTGGGTCCACAGGAAGTCTTTACAGCGTTTCCTCTTTTTCTACTAAACAGGGTTATCAAAGTGTTTTAAGTATCACAACGTTTCAGGACTCTTAAACTCTTCAAGGGTCCCTGGGAACTTCACAAGGGCCTTCAAAACTTATCCAGGACCCCTGGAATATCCAGGGTGACCCCTGGCTAATACAGAGTCCCCCTGAGGGCTCTGGGACCTTCATTAGGGCTTCATGAAGGACACCTGGAATCACCTCAATGGTCCAATAACCTGCAGAAGGACCAACAATACAAAGCATCTCCTCAAAACACTCTTGGGACCTACAAAGCCATTTCTAAAAGACTCCAGGGCCCTTTCTCATTTCACTAACTCCCCTCCTCGACTCCTATCCTCGAGACTTAGTCCCGCCTGCAGGAGATGCGAGTGGAGGACTGAAGAAGGGAGCCGAGGAGAGATGAGGGGAGCCGAGGAGAGAGGAGGGGAACCGAGGAGAGAGGAGGGGAGCCGAGGAGAGAGGAGGGGAACCGAGGAGCGATGAAGGGAGCCGAGGAGAGATGAGGAGAGCCGAGGAGAGAGGAGGGGAACCGAGGAGAGAGGAGGGGAACCGAGGAGAGAGGAGGGGAGAGAGGAGGGGAGAGAGGAGGTGAGCCGAGGAGAGAGGAGGGGAACCGAGGAGAGAGGAGGGGAACCGAGGAGAGAGGAGGGGAACCGAGGAGAGAGGAGGGGAACCGAGGAGAGAGGAGGGGAACCGAGGAGAGATGAGGGGAGCCGAGGAGAGAGGAGGGGAGCCGAGGAGAGAGGAGGGGAGCCGAGGAGAGAGGAGGGGAAGCAGCAGGCGGTCAGAGAAAGGAGAACTCCTCTCCTCTGAGCGGTCATCTTAAAGAGACGTCCATTAATGATGACAGGAGGCTCAGCCTCTGTCTGAGGACACATGTGTTCAAGACCACTTCATATACTTTGATTCATTCACAGGGCGGGTCATGAGACGATAACAGGCTATATGCGGACACACACACACACACATACTGTACCACACACACACCTACACACTGTACCACACACACACCTACACACTGTACCACACACACCTGCAGCTCCTAAAGCATCATCAGGCTGCAGCCGTTGTGTATTTTATTTGGTGAAGCACTACGTGGTGTTAGAAACATCTGGACTCCTTGTTTGTAGATATCTCTAAACTAGAGAAAGAGAGTCGGCTGTTCCACTGAGTGATGTATATTATGCTCTCTGCTCTGCTTTCTGCACGGACCTCTCAGCTGGTCTCTCTGGAAACATCGCGACACGATGAAAGCAGTTTCTAAAGTAATATCCCTAACCCTAACCAAGTCTTCACCCTAAAATGAATGACTCCCCTTATGGGGACCTCCAATTTGTCCCCATAAGGGAGGCGAGTCCCCACACGTGACTGTGTAGACAGATTTAGGTCCCCACAAGTATAGTAATGCTAGGCCGCACACACACACACACACACACACACACACAACATTAAAATGTTCCCCCCCTGCTGATCTCAACTAGTGTTAATTTCGTCAGTTATTTTTTTATTTAGTTTTAGTCTTAGTCCTGTGTTAAATGTCCTTTTTAGTTCTAGTCATATTTAGTCACCTTCATCCTGTTTTTTCAGGTCAGGTTTGTGGTGGTTGTACCAGCTGTGTTTTGGCCACATTGCTTCCCTTCTGATGAAACAATGCATTCGCTTTTTGTCTCCGCCTCATTGTAGCGAAAATGGGCCAAAATATCACTTCGTTTCTTTCTCCCACGCAGTGTGGCTTTAGACTTTTTCGTTGTCCGTCATTTTGACGGATCGTAACATTTCCCTCATAATCCATTATTACCCGTCGAGTGCACAATGTATCAATCACTCGCGCTGACGGGGGGGGTTAGACCATGAGTTAGACCATGAGTCAGACCATGAGTCAGACCACGAGTTAGACCACGAGTCAGACCATGAGTCAGACCACGAGTTAGACCACGAGTCAGACCATGAGTCAGACCACGAGTTAGACCACGAGTTAGACCACGAGTCAGACCATGAGTCAGACCACGAGTTAGACCATGAGTCAGACCATGAGTCAGACCATGAGTTAGACCATGAGTTAGACCATGAGTTAGACCATGAGTCAGACCATGAGTCAGACCACGAGTTAGACCATGAGTTAGACCATGAGTCAGACCATGAGTCAGACCACGAGTTAGACCACGAGTCAGACCATGAGTCAGACCACGAGTCAGACCACGAGTCAGACCATGAGTCAGACCACGAGTTAGACCACGAGTTAGACCACGAGTCAGACCACGAGTCAGACCACGAGTTAGACCACGAGTCAGACCATGAGTCAGACCACGAGTTAGACCATGAGTCAGACCATGAGTCAGACCATGAGTTAGACCATGAGTTAGACCATGAGTTAGACCATGAGTCAGACCATGAGTCAGACCACGAGTTAGACCATGAGTCAGACCACGAGTTAGACCATGAGTTAGACCATGAGTTAGACCATGAGTTAGACCATGAGTTAGACCACGAGTCAGACCATGAGTCAGACCACGAGTTAGACCACGAGTCAGACCACGAGTCAGACCATGAGTTAGACCATGAGTTAGACCACGAGTTAGACCACGAGTCAGACCACGAGTCAGACCACGAGTTAGACCACGAGTCAGACCATGAGTTAGACCACGAGTTAGACCACGAGTCAGACCACGAGTCAGACCACGAGTTAGACCACGAGTTAGACCACGAGTTACACCACGAGTTAGACCATGAGTTAGACCACGAGTTAGACCACGAGTTACACCATAAGTTAGAGAAAAACTGAATATCAGAAATGTAAAGTTATCTTTGATAATATTTCGTCTCCTCATTTTTCGTCAACGAAAGTAAAGAAAGATTTTGGCATAGTTTTTATTTAGTAAACTACATTTTCGTCTCGTCACTTTTCGTCAACGATATTGCATGATGATTTCGTTACAGTTATTGTTTACTGCAGTCGGTGCCGTCTCGTCATCGTCTCGTTTTCGTCATGGAAAAAAAGGTCGTTGACGAACATATTTCGTCAAAGTGTTAGTTGAAGAGTTTATCGCCGGCCACAAGAGGGCAGTGTCACTGCTGTCGCTGCCCGGATATGCCGTGCTTTGACCCGGTAGTGCCTAGCGGCCATTTTAGTTCACATGTTGTTCATTCACTCCGCCTCGAGTTGAGACGTTCATCCACTCACTCATGTAAGACTGTTTCCACTACTGTTTAGTGTGTCTTTAATATATGTGTATTGGTCCTGACATGCATGTATGTAATACTTTGTCAGCTTATCCTGCGGCATTGCTCTGTTTCAGGGTGTCGTCATCTTTGTCATTAAAGTACCAAGACTGACATTGAGGAGTGTGTTTCTTCATGACGACACCATGGTCGTTGTTGGATGCCCTGTCCCCGGCTGCGAGTTCGAATCCCAAGACTTGTCTGAAGCACTCGTCATTGCTATATTGACGATTCATGGATTTAGCCACCAGGATGCAGCGCCTGTCATGGCCGCGCCAGCCCAGGCCCCAGCCCCTCACGGCCCGAGACTCGATCGGCCCAAAGTTGATGTGGGCGTGTCGATAGAGGAATGGAACGTGTTCATCCGCCGATGGGACGTATTCCGTGCCGGCTCAGGCATAGGGGATTCCCAGGCCCCCTTCCAGCTGTTTCAGTGCGCTGGGCCTGTACTTGGAGACAGCCTGTTGAAAGCCGCTCCCGACGCCGCTTCCGGACCCTTGCCAGACCTAATCACCGTCATGCATCGAACATGCGTCCTGCGCACCGAGCTACTTCAGCTCCGCCAGGAACGCAATGAGACATTCCGCGCATTCGCTGCCAGAGTGCGGGGTAAAGCGACATGTGCATATAATGCGGTATGCGAGTGTGGTAAGGACGTGGACTATACCGACCACATCATCCGTGATGTTCTGCTCAATGGCATTTATGACTCGGACATACGCCGCGAGACGCTGGGGACACCTGACCTCCTGGTTAAGCCAGTTAATGACGTAATTGCACTCGTCGAGAACAGAGAGATGGCCCGTAATGCTCTCCCGTCGTCCTCCCTATCAGCCATGTCGTCATTCCGGCGCCTGAAGACGACTCCACAGACGAGCCCCGCCCCGAGCCCTAAGGATGGGGCTAAACGTGCCTCGTGCTCGGAATGTAAGAGCGTCTTTAACGTCTTCGGGTGGAATCCTAAGCCTCACCAGGTGTGCATCGGCTGCTATAGGGCCCGCCGACGACAGAGGCGTCAACAGCCGTCGTCCGACAGTCAACAGGCTGCCATGGGGTCGGAGCCGGTCTCCCAGGTCTCCCAGGTCGGACCTTTGGTCGCTGGAGGAGTTCCTGGCCTGCGGTTTCTCGCGGGACGACCTGCGACCCGTCAGCCTCAGCCGCCAACCGCTCCCCTATATCCATCGAGGGGGCGTTCTTCGCTAGGCTCTCGACAACCTGCAGTGGGGGGCGTGTCACATTCTGCCGTTCCATGGTATATGTGAGCAGCTCGGTCCGGGCCATGTACCTCTCCTACGAGTCGTTGCTCAACCACGGCCTCTTGCCCGCGAACTTCCCATCGGACGATGTTGCAGGGGGGCACAAGGAAAGGCGTAGCCCTGACACGGCTGACACGCCAGACCAGCCCTTGTCCGTCAATGCGACGAGGTCAGCCAACGGCGGCTGTGTGGGGCCAGGTGACCCCCGGGATGCCCAGTGCACATGTCCTCAGCGCACGGTCCCCCCGGCGCGCCCCGTTTCCTTGTAAGCCAGAGAACAATAACAGGATGGAAGATTGGCTACTCGGGAGATATGCCTCGTCAACGTTCAATACTTGCCCCCATCGAGCATTACCATGCATGGAGGGGCCACCTATCGATATGCACGTGGACCCCGCAGCTACGCCTAGGGCATGTCACACCGCGGCTACAGTGCCTCTACACTGGCAGAGGAGGGTCCACGATGACCTACTGCGGGACGAAGCCCTTGGGGTCATTGAACGTGTGCCATACGGCGAGCCTGTGACGTGGTGCCATCGTATGGTAGTCACGCGGAAGCACGACGGTTCCCCACGCAGGACCGTGGACCTCTCCCCCCTTAACAAGTTCTGCCAACGTGAGACCTTCGCCACTGAGTCCCCGTTCCACCTTGCACGCCGCGTCCCGAAGGGCACCTGGAAGACCGTCACGGACGCCTGGAACGGCTGCCACAGTGTCCCCCTGCGTGAGTCGGATCGCCACCTCACTACCTTCATCACACCCTTCGGCCGTTGGCGCTACACCAGGGCACCACAGGGTTTCCTGTCATCAGGGGATGGCTACAACCGTCGGTTTGATGCTGTCCTCTCGGACTATGAACGCAAGGAACGTTGCGTGGATGACACCATCCACTATGACACCAATCTGGAGCAACACTGGTGGAGGACCATCGACTTCCTGCCGCGTGTCGGCCGGTCAGGCATCGTGTTGAACTCAGACAAGGTTCAGTTCGCGGAGAGGTGCGTCGATTTGGCTGGCTTCAGGGTGTCGTAATCTACCATCGAACCGCTCCCGAAATACTTGGACGCCATCCGGGACTTCCCCACCCCTAGCTCCACGACGGACATCAGGAATGTTGGTTCGGCCTTGTCAACCAGGTGGCCAACTACGCCCAGTTGCGTGACACGATGGCTCCATTAAGCCGTTCCTCAGCCCACGCTGTGTGTTCCTATGGTCCCCCGTTCTGGAGGAGGCCTTCCAGGCATCCAAGCAAGCCATAATGGAGGCCATCCGTGAGGGCGGGGAGATCTACGACATGCAGAAGCGTACCTGCCTCCGCCCTGACTGGTCCATGCGTGGCATTGGCTACTTCCTGCTCCAGCAACATTGTCACTGTGCCTCGGGCATACCGGACTGCTGTCCAGGTGGATGGAGGATCACCCACGCGGGCTCGCGTTTCCTGTCCCATGCGCTATGCGGCCGTTGAGGGAGAGGCCCTAGCTGTGGCCTGGGGTCTGGAACAGACGCGGTACTTCACGCAGGGGTCTGACAACCTCATCGTGGTCACCGACTATAAGCCGTTGGTGAAGATCTTTGGCGACCGTACGCTGGATGAGATCACAAACTCGCGTCTGTTTAGACTCAAGCAGCGCACCCTCCCATGGCGCTTTAACATTTTGCATCTGCCTGGCAAGAGCAACTATGCCGCTGATGCCACGTCGAGGCATCCTTCCCCCTCGGGGTCAGCGAACGGCCTCTCATTGGGGCTGCCGAGCAGGCCTGACGCCGTGGAGTCAGCACTCATGGCCTCCATCCGCGACGACGCACGGGAGCTCGGAGCCGTCTCTTGGCCCCTCCTCGCACGGGAGACAGCAGCTGACGGATGCCTCGGCCACCTCCTCCAACTCATCGAGCAGGGGGGTGGGATTGACGTAAATGACCCTGTCCTGGCGAGTCTGTCATCGGTCTGTGAGTCCATCTACGCACAGGACGGCTTCCTGCTCTATCGGGACCGCGTCGTGGTCCCCCCATCCCTCCGTGGGAAGTCCTTCAGCATCTCCATACCACCCACCAGAGAACCTCAGCGATGGGGCAGCATGCCCGAGCCATAGTTTACTGGCCCGGGATGTCCGGGGACATTCAGGCCACCAGGGACGGATGTGCAGACTGCAACCGCAATGCTCCGTCACAGGCGGCTACACCCCCCCTGCCGTCCTCACCCCCGTCCACGCCATTCGAGGCGGTGTTTGCTGACTTCTTCGACTATGGAGGCCGCCACTACCTAGTTGTCGGGGACCGTCTCTCGGGCTGGGTAGAGGTCCTGAGCTCTACGGCGGGTACTGCCCTGGCAGGCTCAGCTGGCCTGGTCCAACACCTCCGTTCATTCTTCGCCACCTTCGGCGTACTGGAGGAGCTCTCGAGCGACGGTGGTCCGGAATTCAAGGCGAGCCACACTGAGGACTTCCTCCGCTTATGGCACTTCAAACACCGTGTGTCGTCCGTTAGCTTCCCGCAGTCGAATGGGAGGGCAGAAGTTGCGGTTAAGACTGCTAAGCGCCTCCTGATGTCCAACACCGGCCCGTCGGGCGGCCTTAATCAGGACCGCTTCCTGCTTGCTATGCTGCAGCTGCAAAACACGCCTGACACCGACTGCAACCTCTCGCCGGTGCAGATCATCTTCGGCCGACCCCTTCGTGGCTCGCTCTCCTTCGTGAACCGCCTCGAGAAGTTCTCGAACCCGCACATCCGCCTGCTATGGCGCGAGGCATGGGCGGCGAAGGAGGACGCCCTTCGGACCCGTATGTCCCGTACCACCGAGTCTCTGGGGACTCACTCAAGACCGCTCCGCCCATTGGCACTCGGCGAAAGGGTATTCCTCCAGAACCAGCAAGGCCCGAGCCCCCATAAACAGGACAGGTCAGAGATCGTGGTGGAGTCGCCGGGCCACGACCAGTATCGGATCAGGGTTGACGGTTCGGGACGTTTGACACTGCGCAACCGGCGCTTCCTCCGTGCCTATACGCCGGCCACACCCTGCGCCCGTGAGCAACTGGCTGCGCCCTTGCTGCCGCACGCTGCTCTGGACTATCAGCCCCCACCCACCCGGGCTGAGCGACGCCCCAGGGGATCGCTCAGCGGCTGGCTGTTGGACCCCGCGACTCGGCTATGGGCGCTTCCCCACCGGCACCTGCTGGTGAGGCGTCCTCTGACCTCACCGTTCCTACGGGTGCCTTCCTGGGCGCACCGGTGCTGCAGTCGTCGCCGACGCTGCCCCGGCCTACTCGGCCAGGCCGCGTGAGGAGGCCGCCTGCACGTTACGAGCCCGAGTCCGGCAGCTGGATATAGACCGTTAACCTATTCTGTCCCATAGCTTTCCGGTCTGGGGGGGATGAAGAGCTTATCGCCGGCCACAAGAGGGCAGTGTCACTGCTGTCGCTGCCCGGATATGCCGTGCTTTGACCCGGTAGTGCCTAGCGGCCATTTTAGTTCACATGTTGTTCATTCACTCCGCCTCGAGTTGAGACGTTCATCCACTCACTCGTGTAAGACTGTTTCCACTACTGTTTAGTGTGTCTTTAATATATGTAATTGAATATATGTGTATTGGTCATGACATGCATGTATGTAGTACTTTGTCAGCTTATCCTGCGGCATTGCTCTGTTTCAGGGTGTCGTCATCTTTGTCATTAAAGTACCAAGACTGACATTGAGGAGTGTGTTTCTTCATTAGTCAACGAAATGAAAACTAATCTCAACACTACAAATCCCACAATCCCCCAGATGACCGAGTTAATCCAGATGTAAGCCCCGCCCCCTGAGTGACTGACAGCTGTGTGTGTTTGTGTAATCCGTGGGTGGGGCTAATGTGTCAGAGTACAAACACTAATCCATCAGACAACAGAGGACGGAGCGAGAGGGACAAACAGCCTCAGGACTCCATCTCTCATCAGGACTCCATCTCTCCATCTCTCATCAGGACTCCATCTCTCCATCAGGACTCCATCTCTCCATCTCTCATCAGGACTCCATCTCTCCATCAGGACTCCATCTCTCATCAGGACCTCCTCTCTCCATCAGGACTCCATCTCTCCATCAGGACTCCATCTCTCCATCAGGACCTCCTCTCTCCATCAGGACTCCATTTCTCTATCTCTCCATCAGGACTCCATCTCTCCATCAGTCTGCTCCACACCTGCACAGGTAAACAGCGTGTAGTTGATGGGATGTTCCTAGCCTGCTCCCCATGTACTCTATAATAATCTTTAGTGTTTTAATAAAGCCTCTGTCTGTGCTAATAGTGAACGAGCATGCTGACCCTATTTCCTTATTGAACTGTTGTTGATGAATGAAAGAGCTGTTGATGCTTAGACTGTCCGCACGATCCTCCATCATCGTGAGTTATGAAACACATGACAGACGTGTGATTGGTTGAAGTATTTAATAAAGTGTGTGGTCTGTCGGTATCTGAAGCGCCTCCATTGGAGCCCTTTGTTTACTTCCTGAACACAGTGACATCACTACGGAACACTCACACTCCAATTGGCTAGCGCAAGACATTAACACCATAACATACTAACAAAGGAGGCTGTGGCTCAATGGGTAGTGAGCTGGACTTCGAATCAGGGGTCTCAGGTTCAAACCCCACTGCAGTCAGCATGTCGTTGTGTCCCTGAGACCCTAACCCCGAAGTGCTCCTGTGGGGAGTGTCCTCAGTGCTGAGTGTCCTCAGTGCTGAGTGTGAGTCTAACAAGTGACACGTGATGTCAAATCTTTAAAAGCTCAAGTTTGGAATCAAATTAACTTGTTCTTCTTCTTCCTGTCGGCATAAATCACTTCCTGGTGAGTAACACACTCTCACACACACACACACACGCACGCACGCACGCACACACACACACTCACTCTCACTCACTCTCACACACACACACACACACACACACACGCACCCACACTCTCTCACACACACAAACACATATGTTCTTTAGTAAACTCTTGCACCGTTTCGCTGCTCCCAGTTAACCTGTAGTGGAAATATTACAAATAAATAGAACAGCTGTTTACGCACCGTGCGTCGTGACGTCACAGCTCCGCAGCCGCTGTGCGTCGTGACGTACTGCTTTTGACGTAAAAAAAAAGGGTCCGTTACCGGGAGGAAGAGGGCGAGCGTCCTGCACGAGGACAGGTAAATTCTGCTGATGCTGGATGAACGTGTTTTATTACAACCTGATAAAGTGATCATAGTTATTGTATTAGTATATATATAACATGTATTATATATTATGACTGCAGTTACTACAGGTTACTATGCAGCACACTGAGCATCAATTCTGCCTCATCACACTGCAGCTCTGTGTGTGTGTGTGTGTGTGTGTGTGTGTGTGTGTGTGTGTGTGCGCGCGCGCGCGTGTGTGCGTGTGTGTGTGTGTGTGCGTGTGTGTGTGTGTGTGTGTGTGTGTGTGTGTGTGTGTGTGTGTGTGTGTGTGTGTGTGTGTGTGTTGCAGCGGGGTGTTTCCTGCTGCAGGACAAAGACACCGCATCTCTGAATTATAATATTATAAAGATTAAAACCATCCCTAAATATCCTTTAATAACAACATTAAGTATAAATCACTTTCACAAAAAAAATAACTTTATGTATTTAAACATTAGATTAGATTTATAAGAATTATATAATTATAAAAGTAAAAATAAAGATAAATGATCATTTTAAATATTGAGAAACATGTTTTAATCCTGTTTTAATTAAACACATGTGAAAACACCGGGAAATGTGTTATTGTTATTATCTTTAATGATCATTAGTATTGTATTATTATTATTATTTGTATTTATTTGTAATGATTATTATTTGTATTATTATAATGTATTTGTATGAGTTTACAGAGAATCCCCAGGCTGGTGTGAACAGCATTATAATTATTAACAATCATGTGATGTTAATGATATGTAAATATATCTGAATATGTAATGAGCTGCATCATCATCATGTGACTGATATCAACCACCAACCAGGTCAGCAGTTGGTAACCATGGGCTCAGGGTGATGACATCATCAGACAGTGACTGATGCTGTGTCAAATACCACTCAGTACTACATGCTAATGTACTACATGCTAATGTGTTACATGCTAATGTGCTACATGCTACATAACACATCCTTACATACTACATATTATATTCCACACAGCGTAATGCCCTGTTTCCCGACAGCCTATCAGCTCCCTGCTCTGTGTGCTCTCAGGTCACCATGACGACAGAGACAGGTGAGCCTCAGGAGGCCAGAGAGGAGGCGGAGTCTTTCCCTGAAGCCGCCGCCCACTCCACGCCCAAACAGGTAACATTATTAATTAAATACACAGATTATTCATCGGGATTGTGACATCACTTCCTGCGTCGGGATTGTGACATCACTTCCTGCGTCTCTCACAGAGCCAAGCTCAAAGCTCATTGGCCGAGGACTCGACGAGTCACCTGTCGTCGAGCATCTCTCGCTCACCTGGCCGGGCACTGAGCTTCAGGACGATGCAGAGCCGCGTGGCGCTGCTCGACGGGTCCGAGTTCACCTGCAACGTGGAGGTGAGACAGGGTTCACAGCTCTTTACTGTTTATTCACATATAACGACTGTTTCCATATAACGACTGTTTCCATATAACGACTGTTCACATATAACGACTGTTTCCATATAACGACTGTTTCCATATAACGACTGTTTCCATATAACGACTGTTCACATATAACGACTGTTCCATAAACGACTGTTTCCATATAACGACTGTTCCCATAAACGACTGTTCACATATAACGACTGTATAGCGTCACATATAACGACTGTTCACATATAACGACTGTTCACATATAACGACTGTTCACATATAACGACTGTTCACATATAACGACTGTTTCCATATAACGACTGTTTCCATACAACGACTGTTCACATATAACGACTGTTCCCATATAACGACTGTTCCCATATAACGACTGTTCCCATATAACGACTGTTCACATATAACGACTGTTCACATATAACGACTGTTCACATATAACGACTGTTCACATATAACGACTGTTCACATATAACGACTGTTTCCATATAACGACTGTTCACATATAACGACTGTTTCCATATAACGACTGTTCAGATATAACGACTGTTCACATATAACGACTGTTCACATATAACGACTGTTCACATATAACGACTGTTCAGATATAACGACTGTTTCCATATAACGACTGTTCCATATAACGACTGTTCACATATAACGACTGTTCCATATAACGACTGTTCCATATAACGACTGTTTCCATATAACGACTGTTTCCATATAACGACTGTTTCCATATAACGACTGTTCACATATAACGACTGTTCCCATATAACGACTGTTTCCATATAACGACTGTTTCCATATAACGACTGTTTCCATATAACGACTGTTCACATATAACGACTGTTTCCCATATAACGACTGTTTCCATATAACGACTGTTTCCATATAACGACTGTTTCCCATATAACGACTGTTCACATATAACGACTGTTCCCATATAACGACTGTTTCCATATAACGACTGTTTCCATATAACGACTGTTTCCATATAACGACTGTTCACATATAACGACTGTTTCCATATAACGACTGTTTCCATATAACGACTGTTTCCATATAACGACTGTTTCCATATAACGACTGTTTCCATATAACGACTGTTTCCATATAACGACTGTTTCCATATAACGACTGTTTCCATATAACGACTGTTTCCATATAACGACTGTTTCCATATAACGACTGTTTCCATATAACGACTGTTTCCATATGACGACTGTTCCCATATAACGACTGTTTCCATATAACGACTGTTTCCATATAACGACTGTTTCCATATAACGACTGTTTCCATATAACGACTGTTTCCTTATAACGACTGTTCACATATAACGACTGTTCCCATATAACGACTGTTTCCATATAACGACTGTTTCCTTATAACGACTGTTTCCATATAACGACTGTTCACATATAACGACTGTTTCCATATAACGACTGTTTCCATATAACGACTGTTTCCATATAACGACTGTTTCCATATAACGACTGTTCACATATAACGACTGTTTCCATATAACGACTGTTTCCTATAACGACTGTTTCCATATAACGACTGTTCACATATAACGACTGTTTCCATATAACGACTGTTTCCATATAACGACTGTTTCCATATAACGACTGTTTCCATATAACGACTGTTTCCATATAACGACTGTTTCCATATAACGACTGTTTCCATATAACGACTGTTTCCATATAACGACTGTTTCCATATGACGACTGTTCCCATATAACGACTGTTTCCATATAACGACTGTTTCCATATGACGACTGTTCCCATATAACGACTGTTTCCATATAACGACTGTTTCCATATAACGACTGTTCACATATAACGACTGTTTCCATATAACGACTGTTCACATATAACGACTGTTTCCTTATAACGACTGTTCACATATAACGACTGTTTCCATATAACGACTGTTTCCATATAACGACTGTTTCCATATAACGACTGTTCACATATAACGACTGTTTCCATATAACGACTGTTCACATATAACGACTGTTTCCTTATAACGACTGTTCACATATAACGACTGTTTCCATATAACGACTGTTCACATATAACGACTGTTTCCTTATAACGACTGTTTCCATATAACGACTGTTTCCATATAACGACTGTTTCCATATAACGACTGTTCACATATAACGACTGTTTCCATATAACGACTGTTTCCATATAACGACTGTTTCCATATAACGACTGTTTCCATATAACGACTGTTTCCATATAACGACTGTTCACATATAACGACTGTTTCCTTATAACGACTGTTTCCATATAACGACTGTTCACATATAACGACTGTTCCCATATAACGACTGTTTCCATATAACGACTGTTTCCATATAACGACTGTTTCCTTATAACGACTGTTTCCATATAACGACTGTTCACATATAACGACTGTTTCCATATAACGACTGTTTCCATATAACGACTGTTTCCTTATAACGACTGTTTCCATATAACGACTGTTCACATATAACGACTGTTCACATATAACGACTGTTTCCATATAACGACTGTTTCCATATAACGACTGTTTCCATATAACGACTGTTTCCATATAACGACTGTTCACATATAACGACTGTTTCCATATAACGACTGTTCACATATAACGACTGTTTCCTTATAACGACTGTTTCCATATAACGACTGTTTCCATATAACGACTGTTTCCATATAACGACTGTTTCCATATAACGACTGTTCACATATAACGACTGTTTCCTTATAACGACTGTTTCCATATAACGACTGTTCACATATAACGACTGTTCCCATATAACGACTGTTCACATATAACGACTGTTTCCATATAACGACTGTTTCCATATAACGACTGTTTCCTTATAACGACTGTTTCCATATAACGACTGTTCACATATAACGACTGTTTCCATATAACGACTGTTTCCATATAACGACTGTTTCCTTATAACGACTGTTTCCATATAACGACTGTTTCCATATAACGACTGTTTCCATATAACGACTGTTTCCATATAACGACTGTTCACATATAACGACTGTTTCCTTATAACGACTGTTTCCATATAACGACTGTTTCCATATAACGACTGTTTCCATATAACGACTGTTTCCATATAACGACTGTTTCCATATAACGACTGTTTCCATATAACGACTGTTCACATATAACGACTGTTTCCATATAACGACTGTTCACATATAACGACTGTTTCCTTATAACGACTGTTTCCATATAACGACTGTTTCCATATAACGACTGTTTCCATATAACGACTGTTTCCATATAACGACTGTTCACATATAACGACTGTTCACATATAACGACTGTTTCCATATAACGACTGTTTCCATATAACGACTGTTCACATATAACGACTGTTTCCATATAACGACTGTTTCCATATAACGACTGTTCACATATAACGACTGTTCACATATAACGACTGTTTCCATATAACGACTGTTTCCATATAACGACTGTTCACATATAACGACTGTTCACATATAACGACTGTTTCCATATAACGACTGTTTCCATATAACGACTGTTTCCTTATAACGACTGTTTCCATATAACGACTGTTTCCATATAACGACTGTTCACATATAACGACTGTTTCCATATAACGACTGTTCACATATAACGACTGTTTCCATATAACGACTGTTCACATATAACGACTGTTTCCCATATAACGACTGTTTCCATATAACGACTGTTTCCATATAACGACTGTTTCCATATAACGACTGTTCCATATAACGACTGTTTCCATATAACGACTGTTCACATATAACGACTGTTTCCATATAACGACTGTTTCCATATAACGACTGTTCACATATAACGACTGTTTCCATATAACGACTGTTTCCATATAACGACTGTTTCCATATAACGACTGTTTCCATATAACGACTGTTTCCATATAACGACTGTTTCCATATAACGACTGTTTCCATATAACGACTGTTTCCATATAACGACTGTTCACATATAACGACTGTTTCCATATAACGACTGTTCACATATAACGACTGTTTCCCATATAACGACTGTTTCCATATAACGACTGTTCACATATAACGACTGTTCCCATATAACGACTGTTTCCATATAACGACTGTTTCCATATAACGACTGTTTCCATATAACGACTGTTTCCATATAACGACTGTTTCCATATAACGACTGTTCACATATAACGACTGTTTCCATATAACGACTGTTCACATATAACGACTGTTTCCTATAACGACTGTTTCCATATAACGACTGTTTCCATATAACGACTGTTTCCATATAACGACTGTTTCCATATAACGACTGTTTCCATATAACGACTGTTTCCATATAACGACTGTTTCCATATAACGACTGTTTCCATATAACGACTGTTCACATATAACGACTGTTTCCATATAACGACTGTTCACATATAACGACTGTTTCCATATAACGACTGTTTCCATATAACGACTGTTTCCATATAACGACTGTTTCCATATAACGACTGTTCCATATAACGACTGTTTCCATATAACGACTGTTTCCATATAACGACTGTTTCCATATAACGACTGTTTCCATATAACGACTGTTTCCATATAACGACTGTTTCCATATAACGACTGTTTCCATATAACGACTGTTCACATATAACGACTGTTTCCATATAACGACTGTTCACATATAACGACTGTTTCCTTATAACGACTGTTTCCATATAACGACTGTTTCCATATAACGACTGTTTCCATATAACGACTGTTTCCATATAACGACTGTTTCCATATAACGACTGTTCACATATAACGACTGTTCACATATAACGACTGTTTCCATATAACGACTGTTTCCATATAACGACTGTTCACATATAACGACTGTTTCCATATAACGACTGTTTCCATATAACGACTGTTCACATATAACGACTGTTCACATATAACGACTGTTTCCATATAACGACTGTTTCCATATAACGACTGTTCACATATAACGACTGTTCACATATAACGACTGTTTCCATATAACGACTGTTTCCATATAACGACTGTTTCCATATAACGACTGTTTCCATATAACGACTGTTTCCATATAACGACTGTTTCCATATAACGACTGTTTCCATATAACGACTGTTTCCATATAACGACTGTTCACATATAACGACTGTTCACATATAACGACTGTTTCCATATAACGACTGTTTCCATATAACGACTGTTCAGATATAACGACTGTTTCCATATAACGACTGTTTCCATATAACGACTGTTCCATATAACGACTGTTCACATATAACGACTGTTCACATATAACGACTGTTCACATATAACGACTGTTTCCATATAACGACTGTTTCCATATAACGACTGTTCACATATAACGACTGTTCACATATAACGACTGTTTCCATATAACGACTGTTTCCATATAACGACTGTTTCCATATAACGACTGTTTCCATATAACGACTGTTCACATATAACGACTGTTCACATATAACGACTGTTTCCATATAACGACTGTTTCCATATAACGACTGTTCACATATAACGACTGTTCACATATAACGACTGTTTCCATATAACGACTGTTTCCATATAACGACTGTTCAGATATAACGACTGTTTCCATATAACGACTGTTCACATATAACGACTGTTTCCATATAACGACTGTTTCCTTATAACGACTGTTTCCATATAACGACTGTTTCCATATAACGACTGTTTCCATATAACGACTGTTCACATATAACGACTGTTTCCATATAACGACTGTTTCCATATAACGACTGTTCACATATAACGACTGTTTCCATATAACGACTGTTTCCATATAACGACTGTTCACATATAACGACTGTTCACATATAACGACTGTTTCCATATAACGACTGTTTCCATATAACGACTGTTCAGATATAACGACTGTTTCCATATAACGACTGTTCACATATGACGACTGTTTCCTTATAACGACTGTTTCCATATAACGACTGTTTCCATATAACGACTGTTCCCATATAACGACTGTTTCCATATAACGACTGTTTCCATATAACGACTGTTTCCATATAACGACTGTTTCCTTATAACGACTGTTTCCATATGACGACTGTTTCCATATGACGACTGTTCAGATATAACGACTGTTCAGATATAACGACTGTTCCCATATAACGACTGTTTCCTTATAACGACTGTTTCCATATGACGACTGTTTCCATATGACGACTGTTCAGATATAACGACTGTTCAGATATAACGACTGTTCCCATATAACGACTGTTCACATATAACGACTGTTCCCATATAACGACTGTTCCCATATAACGACTGTTCAGATATAACGACTGTTCAGATATAACGACTGTTCCCATATAACGACTGTTTCCTTATAACGACTGTTTCCATATGACGACTGTTTCCATATGACGACTGTTCAGATATAACGACTGTTCAGATATAACGACTGTTCCCATATAACGACTGTTCCCATATAACGACTGTTCCCATATAACGACTGTTCAGATATAACGACTGTTTCCATATAACGACTGTTTCCATATAACGACTGTTTCCATATAACGACTGTTTCCTTATAACGACTGTTTCCATATGACGACTGTTCAGATATAACGACTGTTCAGATATAACGACTGTTCCCATATAACGACTGTTTCCATATAACGACTGTTTCCATATAACGACTGTTTCCATATAACGACTGTTCACATATAACGACTGTTTCCATATAACGACTGTTCAGATATAACGACTGTTCAGATATAACGACTGTTTCCATATAACGACTGTTCCCATATGACGACTGTTTCCATATAACGACTGTTCAGATATAACGACTGTTCACATATAGCGACTGTTCACATATGACGAGTGTTCCCATATGACGACTGTTTCCATATGACGACTGTTTCCATATAACGACTGTTCACATATAACGACTGTTCACATATAACGACTGTTCCCATATAACGACTGTTCACATATAACGACTGTTTCCATATAACGACTGTTCAGATATAACGACTGTTCAGATATAACGACTGTTCCCATATAACGACTGTTTCCATATAACCACTGTTTCCATATAACGACTGTTTCCATATGACGACTGTTTCCATATGACGACTGTTTCCATATGACGACTGTTTCCATATGACGACTGCTTCCATATGACGACTGTTCACATATGACGACTGTTCACATATAACGACTGTTTCCATATAACGACTGTTTCCATATAACGACTGTTTCCTTATAACGACTGTTTCCATATAACGACTGTTCAGATATAACGACTGTTTCCATATGACGACTGTTCCCATATAACGACTGTTCACATATAACGACTGTTTCCATATGACGACTGTTCAGATATAACGACTGTTCAGATATAACGACTGTTTCCATATAACGACTGTTCAGATATAACGACTGTTCAGATATAACGACTGTTTCCATATAACGACTGTTTCCATATAACGACTGTTCACATATAACGACTGTTCACATATAACGACTGTTCCCATATAACGACTGTTCAGATATAACGACTGTTCAGATATAACGACTGTTTCCATATAACGACTGTTCCCATATGACGACTGTTTCCATATAACGACTGTTTCCATATAACGACTGTTCAGATATAACGACTGTTTCCATATAACGACTGTTCCCATATGACGACTGTTCCCATATAACGACTGTTCAGATATAACAACTGTTCACATATAACGACTGTTCCCATATGACGACTGTTTCCATATAACGACTGTTTCCATATAACGACTGTTCAGATATAACGACTGTTTCCATATAACGACTGTTTCCTTATAACGACTGTTCCCATATAACGACTGTTCACATATAACGACTGTTCCCATATAACGACTGTTCAGATATAACGACTGTTCAGATATAACGACTGTTCCATATAACGACTGTTCACATATAACGACTGTTCCCATATAACGACTGTTCAGATATAACGACTGTTCAGATATAACGACTGTTCCCATATAACGACTGTTCACATATAACGACTGTTCCCATATAACGACTGTTCAGATATAACGACTGTTCAGATATAACGACTGTTCACATATAACGACTGTTTCCATATAACGACTGTTTCCTTATAACGACTGTTTCCATATGACGACTGTTTCCATATAACGACTGTTTCCTTATAACGACTGTTTCCATATAACGACTGTTTCCATATAACGACTGTTTCCATATAACGACTGTTCCATATAACGACTGTTTCCATATAACGACTGTTTCCATATAACGACTGTTTCCATATAACGACTGTTTCCTTATAACGACTGTTTCCATATAACGACTGTTCACATATAACGACTGTTTCCATATAACGACTGTTTCCATATAACGACTGTTTCCATATAACGACTGTTTCCATATAACGACTGTTTCCTTATAACGACTGTTTCCATATAACGACTGTTTCCATATAACGACTGTTCCATATAACGACTGTTTCCATATAACGACTGTTCCATATAACGACTGTTTCCATATAACGACTGTTTCCATATAACGACTGTTTCCTTATAACGACTGTTTCCATATAACGACTGTTCACATATAACGACTGTTTCCATATAACGACTGTTTCCATATAACGACTGTTCACATATAACGACTGTTTCCATATAACGACTGTTTCCATATAACGACTGTTCAGATATAACGACTGTTTCCCATATAACGACTGTTTCCATATAACGACTGTTTCCATATAACGACTGTTTCCATATAACGACTGTTTCCTTATAACGACTGTTTCCATATGACGACTGTTCAGATATAACGACTGTTCAGATATAACGACTGTTCCCATATAACGACTGTTTCCATATAACGACTGTTTCCATATAACGACTGTTTCCATATAACGACTGTTCACATATAACGACTGTTTCCATATAACGACTGTTCAGATATAACGACTGTTCAGATATAACGACTGTTTCCATATAACGACTGTTCCCATATGACGACTGTTTCCATATAACGACTGTTCAGATATAACGACTGTTCACATATAACGACTGTTCACATATGACGACTGTTCCCATATGACGACTGTTTCCATATGACGACTGTTTCCATATAACGACTGTTCACATATAACGACTGTTTCCATATAACGACTGTTCAGATATAACGACTGTTCCCATATAACGACTGTTTCCATATAACGACTGTTTCCATATGACGACTGTTTCCATATAACGACTGTTCACATATAACGACTGTTTCCATATAACGACTGTTCAGATATAACGACTGTTCAGATATAACGACTGTTCCCATATAACGACTGTTTCCATATAACCACTGTTTCCATATAACGACTGTTCCCATATAACGACTGTTTCCATATGACGACTGTTTCCATATGATGACTGTTTCCATATGACGACTGTTTCCATATGACGACTGCTTCCATATGACGACTGTTCACATATGACGACTGTTCACATATAACGACTGTTTCCATATAACGACTGTTCCCATATGACGACTGTTTCCATATAACGACTGTTTCCATATAACGACTGTTCCCATATGACGACTGTTTCCATATAACGACTGTTTCCATGTAACGACTGTTCCCATATAACGACTGTTCACATATAACGACTGTTCCCATATAACGACTGTTCCCATATAACGACTGTTCAGATATAACGACTGTTCAGATATAACGACTGTTTCCATATAACGACTGTTCCCATATGACGACTGTTCCCATATAACGACTGTTCCCATATAACGACTGTTTCCATATAACGACTGTTCACATATAACGACTGTTCCCATATAACGACTGTTTCCATATAACGACTGTTTCCATATAACGACTGTTCACATATAACGACTGTTCACATATAACGACTGTTTCCATATAACGACTGTTTCCATATAACGACTGTTCAGATATAACGACTGTTCAGATATAACGACTGTTTCCATATAACGACTGTTTCCATATAACGACTGTTCACATATAACGACTGTTCACATATAACGACTGTTCCCATATAACGACTGTTCAGATATAACGACTGTTCAGATATAACGACTGTTTCCATATAACGACTGTTCCCATATGACGACTGTTTCCATATAACGACTGTTTCCTTATAACGACTGTTTCCATATAACGACTGTTCACATATAACGACTGTTTCCATATGACGACTGTTCAGATATAACGACTGTTCACATATAACGACTGTTCACATATAACGACTGTTCAGATATAACGACTGTTTCCATATAACGACTGTTCACATATGACGACTGTTCAGATATGACGACTGTTCACATATAACGGCTGTTCCCATATAACGACTGTTCACATATAACGACTGTTCACATATAACGACTGTTCACATATAACGACTGTTCCCATATAACGACTGTTCACATATAACGACTGTTCACATATAACGACTGTTCCCATATAACGACTGTACACATATAACGACTGTTCAGATATAACGACTGTTCACATATAACGACTGTTCCCATATAACGACTGTTTCCATATAACGACTGTTTCCATATAAAGACTGTTCACATATAACGACTGTTCACATATAACGACTGTTCCCATATAACGACTGTTCACATATAACGACTGTTCCCATATAACGACTGTTCACATATAACGACTGTTCCCATATAACGACTGTTCCCATATAACGACTGTTCACATATAACGACTGTTCAGATATAACGACTGTTCAGATATGACGACTGTTCACATATGACGACTGTTCCCATATGACGACTGTTTCCATATAACGACTGTTTCCATATAACGACTGTTCACATATGACGACTGTTCACATATAACGACTGTTCAGATATAACGGCTGTTCACATATAACGACTGTTCAGATATAACGACTGTTCACATATAACGACTGTTCAGATATAACGACTGTTCCCATATAACGACTGTTCACATATGACGACTGTTCACATATAACGACTGTTCCCATATAACGACTGTTCACATATAACGACTGTTCCCATATAACGACTGTTTCCATATGACGACTGTTCACATATAACGACTGTTCAGATATAACGACTGTTCACATATAACGACTGTTCAGATATAACGACTGTTTCCATATAACGACTGTTTCCATATAACCACTGTTCACATATAACGACTGTTCCCATATAACGACTGTTCACATATAACGAATGTTCACATATAACAACTGTTCACATATAACGACTGTTTCCATATTACATTACATTACATTACATTGCATTTAGCTGACGCTTTTATCCAAAGCGACTTACAATAAGTACATTCGACCAGGAAGACACAACCTTGAAGAAAACAGAATCATATAAGTACATCAGGTTTCAAAGAGCCAATCGTTTCAAGTGCTACTCAACTGGCTGTAGATAAGCCAGACCTTTATTAGTATATAAGTGCTCTGTTAGTAGTTCTTTGTTAGTCATTCTATAGCTCGAAGTGGAGTCGAAAGAGATGAGTTTTCAGTCTGCGCCGGAACGTGTGTAAGCTTTCTGCGGTCCTGATTTCAATGGGGAGCTCATTCCACCATTTTGGGGCCAGGATAGCAAACCCACATGTTTTAGCTGATGGGAACTTGGGTCCCCCTCGCAGCGATGGTGCAGCGAGCCGTTTGGCTGATGCAGAGCGGAGTGCACGTGCTGGGGTGTACGGTTTAACCATGTCCTGGATGTAGGAAGGGCCAGATCCATTCGCAGCATGGTACGCAAGTACCAGTGTCTTGAAGTGAATTCTAGCCGTTACCGGAAGCCAGTGAAGCGAGCGGAGGAGCGGCGTGGTATAACGACTGTTTCCATATGACGACTGTTCACATATGACGACTGTTCACATATAACGACTGTTCAGATATAACGACTGTTCACATATAACGACTGTTCAGATATAACGACTGTTTCCATATAACGACTGTTTCCATATAACGAATGTTTCCATATAACGACTGTTCACATATAACGACTGTTCCCATATAACGACTGTTTCCATATAACGACTGTTTCCATATAACTATAAATATAATGATGTTGTGCAGAAGCGCGGGCGTGGCGCTCAGCTGTTCGATCAGGTTTGTGAACACGTGAACCTGCTGGAGAGAGACTACTTCAGCCTGAGCTACAGAGACGCAGACAACAACAAGGTACCTGTCTGTCTGACACCTGTCTGTCTGACTGACTGGCACCTGTCTGTCTGTCCTTCTCACTTTCTACCTGCTTGTCTGTCTTACTCTACACCTGTCTGTCTGTCTGACACCTGTCTGTCTGACTTTCTCACTGTATACCTGTTTGTCCGTCTGACTCGACACCTTTCTGTCTGTCTGTCTGTCTGTCTTACTCTACACCTGTCTGTCTTTCTGTCTGTCTGACACCTGTTTTTCTGTCTGACTGACACCTGTCTGTCTGACACCTGTCTGTCTGTCTGACTCTACACCTGTCTGTCTGACTGACTGTCTACCTGTCCATTTGTCCAACTTTCTGTCTCTGCACCTGTGTGTCTCACTTCCTGTCTGATATCTGTCTATCTACCTGTCTGTCTATCTCACTTCCTGTCTGATATTTGTCTACCTGTCTATCTGCCTGTCTCACTTCCTGTCTGACAGAACTGGTTGGACCCGAATAAGGAGATGAAGAAGCAGGTCAGAGGTCAGTAGCCATTTTTTAATTCATCCTGACAGAAACTAATGACTTAGTTATTACAGTTTTACAGTAACAAGTGTAAATGATACCTTCTCGCGGTCTGTCAGGTGTTCCCTGGAACTTCAGCTTTAACGTTAAGTTTTATCCGGCTGACCCCGCCCAGCTGACTGAAGACATCACCAGGTAGGTCTTCTCACCTGTCAATCAAAGCTGTATGTCCTCACCTGTCTGTACACCTGAGACCAGAGATGCTGACTTCCTGTCTGTTTGCAGGTACTTCCTGTGTCTCCAGCTCCAACAGGATATAGTTTCCGGTCGTCTCCCGTGTTCGTTCGCTACTCACACCGTCCTGGGCTCCTACACCGTCCAATCAGAGCTCGGGGACTACGACCCGGGTAATACCCTCTCTGCACTATAGTACCCTCTACTACACCCGATAATACCCTCTACTACACCCAATAATACCCTCTACTACACCCAATAATACCCTCTACTACACTAGAGTACCCTTCTACACCCAATAATACCCTCTACTACACCTAATAGTATCCTCTACTACACCCAATAATACCCTCTTCTACACCCAATAATACCCTCTCTGCACTATAGTACCCTTCTACACCCAATAATACCCTCTACTACACTATAGTACCCTTCTACACCCAATAATACCCTCTACTACACTATAGTACCCTTCTACACCCAATAATACCCTCTCTGCACTATAGTACCCTTCTACACCCAATAATACCCTCTACTACACTATAGTACCCTTCCACACCCAATAATACCCTCTACTACACTATAGTACCCTTCTACACCCAATAATACCCTCTACTACACCCAATAATACCCTCTACTACACGCAATAAAACCCTCTACTACACCCAATAATACCCTCTCTACACTATAGTACCCTTCTACACCCAATAATACCCTCTACTACACTATAGTACCCTTCTACACCCAATAATACCCTCTCTGCACTATAGTACCCTTCCACACCCAATAATACCCTCTACTACACTATAGTACCCTTCTACACCCAATAATACCCTCTCTGCACTATAGTACCTTTCTACACCCAATAATACCCTCTCTACACTATAGTACCCTTCTACACCCAATAATACCCTCTACTACACTATAGTACCCTTCCACACCCAATAATACCCTCTACTACACTATAGTACCCTTCTACACCCAATAATACCCTCTACTACACTATAGTACCCTTCCACACCCAATAATACCCTCTCTGCACTATAGTACCCTTCTACACCCAATAATACCCTCTCTGCACTATAGTACCTTTCTACACCAATTAATACCCTCTCTACACTATAGTACCCTTCTACACCCAATAATACCCTCTACTACACTATAGTACCCTTCCACACCCAATAATACCCTCTCTGCACTATAGTACCCTTCCACACCCAATAATACCCTCTACTACACTATAGTATCCTTCTACACCCAATAATACCCTCTACTACACTATAGTACCCTTCTACACCCAATAATACCCTCTCTGCACTATAGTACCTTTCTACACCCAATAATACCCTCTACTACAATATAGTACCCTTCTACACCCAATAATACCCTCTACTACACTATAGTACCCTTCCACACCCAATAATACCCTCTCTGCACTATAGTACCCTTCTACACCCAATAATACCCTCTCTGCACTATAGTACCTTTCTACACCCAATAATACCCTCTCTACACTATAGTACCCTTATACACCCAATAATACCCTCTACTACACTATAGTACCCTTCCACACCCAATAATACCCTCTCTGCACTATAGTACCCTTCCACACCCAATAATACCCTCTACTACACTATAGTATCCTTCTACACGCAATAATACCCTCTACTACACTATAGTACCCTTCTACACCCAATAATACCCTCTCTGCACTATAGTACCTTTCTACACCCAATAATACCCTCTCTACACTATAGTACCCTTCTACACCCAATAATACCCTCTACTACACTATAGTACCCTTCCACACCCAATAATACCCTCTCTGCACTATAGTACCTTTCTACACCCAATAATACCCTCTCTACACTATAGTACCCTTCTACACCCAATAATACCCTCTACTACACTATAGTACCCTTCTACACCCAATAATACCCTCTCTGCACTATAGTACCTTTCTACACCCAATAATACCCTCTACTACACTATAGTACCCTTATACACCCAATAATACCCTCTCTGCACTATAGTACCCTTCTACACCCAATAATACCCTCTACTACACTATAGTACCCTTCTACACCCAATAATACCCTCTACTACACTATAGTACCCTTCCACACCCAATAATACCCTCTACTACACCCAATAATACCCTCTCTGCACTATAGTACCCTTCTACACCCAATAATACCCTCTCTGCACTATAGTACCCTTCTACACCCAATAATACCCTCTACTACACTATAGTACCCTTCCACACCCAATAATACCCTCTCTGCACTATAGTACCCTTCTACACCCAATAATACCCTCTCTGCACTATAGTACCCTTCTACACCCAATAATACCCTCTACTACACTATAGTACCCTTCCACACCCAATAATACCCTCTCTGCACTATAGTACCCTTCCACACCCAATAATACCCTCTACTACACTATAGTACCCTTCCACACCCAATAATACCCTCTCTGCACTATAGTACCCTTCTACACCCAATAATACCCTCTCTGCACTATAGTACCTTTCTACACCCAATAATACCCTCTCTACACTATAGTACCCTTATACACCCAATAATACCCTCTACTACACTATAGTACCCTTCCACACCCAATAATACCCTCTCTGCACTATAGTACCCTTCCACACCCAATAATACCCTCTACTACACTATAGTATCCTTCTACACGCAATAATACCCTCTACTACACTATAGTACCCTTCTACACCCAATAATACCCTCTCTGCACTATAGTACCTTTCTACACCCAATAATACCCTCTCTACACTATAGTACCCTTCTACACCCAATAATACCCTCTACTACACTATAGTACCCTTCTACACCCAATAATACCCTCTCTGCACTATAGTACCTTTCTACACCCAATAATACCCTCTACTACACTATAGTACCCTTATACACCCAATAATACCCTCTCTGCACTATAGTACCCTTCTACACCCTATAATACCCTCTACTACACTATAGTACCCTTCTACACCCAATAATACCCTCTACTACACTATAGTACCCTTCCACACCCAATAATACCCTCTACTACACACAATAATACCCTCTCTACACTATAGTACCCTTCCACACCCAATAATACCCTCTCTGCACTATAGTACCATTCTACACCCAATAATACCCTCTACTACACTATAGTACCCTTCTACACCTAATAATACCCTCTCTGCACTATAGTACCCTTCCACACCCAATAATACCCTCTCTGCACTATAGTACCCTTCCACACCCAATAATACCCTCTCTGCACTATACTACCCTTCTACACCTAATAATACCCTCTCTGCACTATAGTACCCTTCTACACCCAATAATACCCTCTACTACACTATAGTACCCTTCTACACCCAATAATACCCTCTCTGCACTATAGTACCCTTCTACACCCAATAATACCCTCTACTACACTATAGTACCCTTCTACACCCAATAATACCCTCTCTGCACTATAGTACCCTTCTACACCCAATAATACCCTCTACTACACTATAGTACCCTTCTACACCCAATAATACCCTCTACTACACTATACTACCCTTCTACACCCAATATTACCCTCTATTACACTATAGTACCCTTCTACACCCAATAATACCCTCTATTACACTATAGTACCCTTCTACACCCAATAATACCCTCTATTACACTATAGTACCCTTCTACACCCAATAATACCCTCTATTACACTATAGTACCCTTCTACACCCAATAATACCCTCTCTGCACTATACTACCCTTCTACACCCAATAATACCCTCTATTACACTATAGTACCCTTCTACACCCAATAATACCCTCTACTACACTATAGTACCCTTCTACACCCAATAATACCCTCTACTACACTATACTACCCTTCTACACCCAATAATACCCTCTATTACACTATAGTACCCTTCTACACCCAATAATACCCTCTACTACACTATAGTACCCTTCTACACCCAATAATACCCTCTACTACACTATACTACCATTCTACACCCAATAATACCCTCTGCTGCACTATAGTACCCTTCTACACCCAATAATACCTTCTCTGCACTATAGTACCCTTATACACCCAATAATACCCTCTACTACACTATAGTACCCTTCTACACCCAATAATACCCTCTACTACACTATACTACCCTTCTACACTAAATAATACCCTCTGCTGCACTATAGTACCCTTCTACACCCAATAATACCTTCTCTGCACTATAGTACCCTTATACACCCAATAATACCCTCTACTAAACTATAGTACCCTTCTCCACCTAATAATACCCTCTACTACACTATAGTACCCTTCTACACCCAATAATACCCTCTCTGCACTATACTACCCTTCTACACCCAATAATACCCTCTATTACACTATAGTACCTTTCTACACCCAATAAAACCCTCTCTGCACTATAGTACCCTTCTACACCCAATAATACCCTCTACTACACTATAGTACCCTTCTACACCCAATAATACCCTCTACTACACTATAGTACCCTTCTACACCCAATAATACCCTCTACTACACTATACTACCCTTCTACACCCAATAATACCCTCTATTACACTATAGTACCCTTCTACACCCAATAATACCCTCTACTACACTATAGTACCCTTCTACACCCAATAATACCCTCTACTACACTATACTACCATTCTACACCCAATAATACCCTCTGCTGCACTATAGTACCCTTCTACACCCAATAATACCTTCTCTGCACTATAGTACCCTTATACACCCAATAATACCCTCTACTACACTATAGTACCCTTCTACACCCAATAATACCCTCTACTACACTATACTACCCTTCTAACCCAATAATACCCTCTGCTGCACTATAGTACCCTTCTACACCCAATAATACCCTCTACTACACTATAGTACCCTTCTACACCCAATAATACCCTCTACTAAACTATAGTACCCTTCTACACCTAATAATACCCTCTACTACACTATAGTACCCTTCTACACCCAATAATACCCTCTACTACACTATAGTACCCTTCTACACCCAATAATACCCTCTACTACACTATAGTACCCTTCTACACCCAATAATACCCTCTACTACACTATAGTACCCTTCTACACCCAATAATACCCTCTATTACACTATAGTACCCTTCTACACCCAATAATACCCTCTACTACACTATAGTACCTTTCTACACCCAATAATACCCTCTACTACACTATAGTACCCTTCTACACCCAATAATACCCTCTACTACCCTTCTACACCTAATAATACCCTCTCTGCACTATAGTACCCTTCTACACCCAATAATACCCTCTACTACACTATAGTACCTTTCTACACCCAATAATACCCTCTACTACACTATAGTACCCTTCTAAACCCAATAATACCCTCTACTACCCTTCTACACCTAATAATACCCTCTCTGCACTATAGTACCCTTCTACACCCAATAATACCCTCTACTACACTATAGTACCCTTCTACACCCAATAATACCCTCTACTACACTATACTACCCTTCTACACCCAATAATACCTTCTCTGCACTATAGTACCCTTCTACACCCAATAATACCCTCTCTGCACTATAGTACCCTTCTACACCCAATAATACCCTCTACTACACTATAGTACCTTTCTACACCCAATAATACCCTCTACTACACTATAGTACCCTCTACTACCCTTCTACACCCAATAATACCCTCTCTGCACTATACTACCCTTCTACACCCAATAATACCCTCTATTACACTATAGTACCTTTCTACACCCAATAATACCCTCTCTGCACTATAGTACCCTTCTACACCCAATAATACCCTCTACTACACTATAGTACCCTTCTACACCCAATAATACCCTCTACTACACTATAATACCCTTCTACACCCAATAATACCCTCTACTACACTATACTACCCTTCTACACCCAATAATACCCTCTATTACACTATAGTACCCTTCTACACCAAACAATACCCTCTACTACACTATAGTACCCTTCTACACCCAATAATACCCTCTACTACACTATACTACCATTCTACACCCAATAATACCCTCTGCTGCACTATAGTACCCTTCTACACCCAATAATACCTTCTCTGCACTATAGTACCCTTATACACCCAATAATACCCTCTACTACACTATAGTACCCTTCTACACCCAATAATACCCTCTACTACACTATACTACCCTTCTACACCCAATAATACCTTCTCTGCACTATAGTACCCTTATACACCCAATAATACCCTCTGCTGCACTATAGTACCCTTCTACACCCAATAATACCTTCTCTGCACTATAGTACCCTTATACACCCAATAATACCCTCTACTACACTATAGTACCCTTCTACACCTAATAATACCCTCTACTACACTATAGTACCCTTCTACACCCAATAATACCCTCTACTACACTATAGTACCCTTCTACACCCAATAATACCCTCTACTACACTATAGTACCCTTCTACACCTAATAATACCCTCTACTACACTATAGTACCCTTCTACACCCAATAATACCATCTACTACACTATAGTACCCTTCTACACCCAATAATACCCTCTACTACACTATAGTACCTTTCTACACCCAATAATACCCTCTACTACACTATAGTACCCTTCTACACCCAATAATACCCTCTACTACCCTTCTACACCTAATAATACCCTCTCTGCACTATAGTACCCTTCTACACCAAATAATACCCTCTACTACACTATAGTACCTTTCTACACCCAATAATACCCTCTACTACACTATATTACCCTTCTACACCCAATAATACCCTCTACTACCCTTCTACACCCAATAATACCCTCTCTGCACTATAGTGCCCTTCTACACCCAATAATACCCTCTACTACACTATAGTACCTTTCTACACCCAATAATACCCTCTACTACACTATAGTACCCTTCTACACCCAATAATACCCTCTACTACCCTTCTACACCTAATAATACCCTCTCTGCACTATAGTACCCTTCTACACCCAATAATACCCTCTACTACACTATACTACCCTTCTACACCCAATAATACCTTCTCTGCACTATAGTACCCTTATACACCCAATAATACCCTCTGCTGCACTATAGTACCCTTCTACACCCAATAATACCCTCTCTGCACTATAGTACCCTTCTACACCCAATAATACCCTCTACTACACTATAGTACCCTTTCTACACCCAATAATACCCTCTACTACACTATAGTACCCTTCTACACCCAATAATACCCTCTACTATACCCTTCTACACCCTAATAATACCCTCTCTGCACTATAGTACCCTTCTACACCCAATAATACCCTCTACTACACTATAGTACCCTTCTACACCCAAATAATACCCTCTACTACACTATAGTACCCTTCTACACCCAATAATACCCTCTCTGCACTATAGTACCCTTCTACACCCAATAATACCCTCTACTACACTATAGTACCCTTCTACACCCAATAATACCCTCTACTACACTATAGTACCCTTCTAACCCCAATAATACCCTCTACTACACTATAGTACCCTTTTACACCCAATAATACCCTCTACTGCACTATAGTACCCTTCTACACCCAATAATACCCTCTACTACACTATAGTACCCTTCTACACCCAATAATACCCTCTCTGCACTATAGTACCCTTCTACACCCAATAATACCCTCTACTACACTATACTACCCTTCTACACCCAATAATACCCTCTCTGCACTATAGTACCCTTCTACACCCAATAATACCCT
>CM070448.1:148708-158708 GCA_036324595.1 Champsocephalus gunnari | reverse complement strand
GTAGGAGTACTGCTCTGTGATTGGCCACAGCGCTGAATACTTCATTCAGCGGGTCAGGGAATGCTGCTTCCTGATTGGCTGAGGGAATCTGCTTCATTCAGACAATAAAGCAGTTGATTTAGCATAGCACAATTAGCATTGTGAGACTGAGTTGTTAGCACTGTTAGCTTGGCCGTGTGCTCATGGCTTCCTGGTGGTTCCGAATGCTGATTGGCTGATGGCCCCGGACTGCTTTGCATGCACCCTGAGCGTTGATTGGCTGTACGGCTCGTTGCCATGTCAACAAGCCGTCATAATGCTTTTCTGCTGATGAGCACACACGCTGCGGTCACTGTGGTAACAGTGTGTGTGTCCGTCTGTGTGTGTGTGTGTGTGTGTGTGTGTGTGTGTGTGTGTGTGTGTGTGTGTGTAGACATGGGGGCAGGACTTTACGGAGCGTCGAAGGCCATCGCCGTCAGTGACCTCATCACCACTGTAACGCCCGAGAGGATGGTGGAGGCGAAGAGGGCGGAGCAACGTACAGGGAGAACCAATCAGAAGAGGCGCTCCCGACCAGGTGACAAACTGATCACATTCCTGTCTCACTTGTCTCACCTTTCTCTCTCTCACTCCTGTCTCCTTGTGTCCTTGTTTCATCTTCTTCTGTCCTTGTTTCCTCTTTTGTCTCCTCTACCCTAGTTGAGGAGGTGCAGGTGTTGGAGGAGGTGCAGGTGATGGAGGAGGTGCAGGTGTTGGAGGAGGTGCAGGTGTTGGAGGAGGTGCAGGTGATGGAGGAGGTGCAGGTGTTGGAGGTGATGGAGGATAAAGAGGATGAGACTGGACCAGCAGAGGTTTCTCTACAGAGTCCTCCAACCGCTCAGAAACAAGACACCAAGGTAACAACAAGCTTTAAAGAGTCCTCTCCTCCTCTAAACCACTTAGAGATGTCCCGCCCCCTTGGCCTATCACGTACAATGTGTTGGAGCGCTAGCCAATAAGAGCACTAGTACTCCGTAGTGATGTCACTGTGTTTGTGTTTAGAATGAACTGACTGACACGGCTTTGGACGGAGAGCTAACGGCCACCGAGGTAAACAGCACTTCCTTTTGATGTGTTTTTATATTTACTATATACAGTATATATATATATATATATATATATAAGTATACACAGGCATACACTAACACCACCTGTCTGTCTCTCCTACAGTCGGATCAGGATGAGGATTTGAGGACTCAGGTAAATAAACACATAAAGAATCTTTTTAAACACACCTGTTTCTTCTGCAGTGGTTCACCTCTGTGTGTGTGCGTCTGTGTGTGTGTGTGTGTGTGTGTGTGTGTGTGTATGCGTGTGTGTGCTTCTGTGTGTGCGTGTGTGCATCTGTGTGTGTGTGCATCTGTGTGTGTGTGCGTATGTGTGTGTAGGACACGTTGGGCAGTCCTGAGGAGGTGCAGTCCTGCAGCATCAGCGCTCTGAGACGCTCCTTCCTGGAGGGTGGGGGCGGGGGGGGCGGGGCAGACGGAGTGGGAGAGACGACTGGCCGCCTCCCCTTTCAGGAGACTGGACGACGCCCCCATGATCGAGCCTCTGGAGCATGACCAGGTGAGAGACCAGGTGAGAGACCAGGTGAGAGATTAGGTGAGAGACCAGGTGAGAGACTAGGTGAGAGATTAGGTGAGAGATTAGGTGAGAGACCAGGTGAGAGACCAGGTGAGAGATTAGGTGAGAGACCAGGTGAGAGACCAGGTGAGAGACTAGGTGAGAGACCAGGTGAGAGATTAGGTGAGAGATTAGGTGAGAGACCAGGTGAGAGACCAGGTGAGAGATTAGGTGAGAGACCAGGTGAGAGACCAGGTGAGAGACCAGGTGAGGGACCAGGTGAGAGACTAGGTGAGAGACCAGGTGAGGGACCAGGTGAGAGATTAGGTGAGAGACCAGGTGAGCGATTAGGTGAGAGACTAGGTGAGTGACCAGGTGAGAGACTAGGTGAGAGACTAGGTGAGAGACCAGGTGAGAGATTAGGTGAGAGACCAGGTGAGAGACCAGGTGAGAGATTAGGTGAGAGACCAGGTGAGAGATTAGGTGAGACACCAGGTGAGAGATTAGGTGAGAGACCAGGTGAGCGATTAGGTGAGTGACCAGGTGAGAGACCAGGTGAGAGACTAGGTGAGAGATTAGGTGAGAGACCAGGTGAGAGATTAGGTGAAAGACACGGTGAGAGACCAGGTGAGAGACCAGGTGAGAGATTAGGTGAGAGACCAGGTGAGAGATGAGAGACCAGGTGAGAGACCATGTGAGAGATTAGGTGAGAGACTAGATGAGAGACCAGGTGAGATATTAGGTGAGAGACTAGATGAGAGACCAGGTGAGAGACCAGATGAGAGACCAGGTGAGAGATTAGGTGAGAGACCAGATGAGAGACCAGGTGAGCGATTAGGTGCAAGACTAGGTGAGAGATTAGGTGAGAGACCATGTGAGAGATTAGGTGAGAGACTAGATGAGAGACCAGGTGAGAGACCAGATGAGAGACCAGGTGAGAGACCAGGTGAGAGACCAGGTGAGCGATTAGGTGCGAGACTAGGTGAGAGACCAGGTGAGAGACCAGGTGAATAATTAGGTGAGAGACTAGGTGAGAGACCAGGTGAGAGACCAGGTGAATGATTAGGTGAGAGATTAGGTGAGTGATTAGGTGCGAGACTAGGTGAGAGACCAGGTGAGAGACCAGGTGAATGATTAGGTGAGAGATTAGGTGAGTGATTAGGTGAGAGATTAGGTGAGAGGAGAGACCAGGTGAGAGATTAGGTGAGAGACCAGGTGAGAGATTAGGTGCCAGACTAGGTGAGAGACCAGGTGAATAATTAGGTGAGAGACTAGGTGAGAGACCAGGTGAGAGACCAGGTGAATGATTAGGTGAGAGACCAGGTGAGCGATTAGGTGCGAGACTAGGTGAGAGACCAGGTGAGAGACCAGGTGAATGATTAGGTGAGAGATTAGGTGAGAGATTAGGTGAGAGGAGAGACCAGGTGAGAGATTAGGTGAGAGACCAGGTGAGAGATTAGCTGAGAGACTAGATGAGAGACCAGGTGAGAGACCAGGTGAATGATTAGGTGAGAGACTAGGTGAGAGACCAGGTGAGAGACTAGGTGAGAGACCAGGTGAGAGACCAGGTGAGAGATTATGTGAGAGACCTGGTGAGAGACCAGGTGAGAGACCAGGTGAGAGACCAGGCGAGAGATTAGGTGAGAGACCAGGTGAGAGACCAGGTGAGAGACCAGGTGAGAGACTAGGTGAGAGACCAGGTGAGAGACACAGTGAGAGACCAGGTGAGAGACACAGTGAGAGACTAGGTGAGAGACCAGGTGAGAGATTAGGTGAGACACCAGGTGAGAGATTAGATGAGAGACCAGCTGAGAGACTAGGTGAGAGACCAGGTGAGAGACCAGGTGAGAGACACGGTGAGAGATTAGGTGAGAGACACGTTGAGAGATTAGGCGAGAGACCAGGTGAGAGACCAGGTGAGAGACTATGTGAGAGATTAGGTGAGAGACCAGGTGAGAGACCAGGTGAGAGACCAGGTGAAAGACACGGTGAGAGACAGGTGAGAGATTAGGTGAGAGACCAGATGAGAGACCAGGTGGGCGATTAGGTGAGAGACCAGGTGAGAGACTAGATGAGAGACCAGATGAGAGACACGGTGAGAGATTAGGTGAGAGACCAGGTGAGAGACCAGGTGAGAGACCAGGTGAGAGACTAGGCGAGAGACCAGGTGAGAGATTAGGTGAGAGACCAGGTGAGAGACACAGTGAGAGACCAGGTGAGAGACACAGTGAGAGACTAGGTGAGAGACCAGGTGAGAGATTAGGTGAGACACCAGGTGAGAGATTAGATGAGAGACCAGCTGAGAGACTAGGTGAGAGACCAGGTGAGAGACCAGGTGAGAGACACGGTGAGAGATTAGGTGAGAGACCAGGTGAGAGACGGACACGGTGAGAGATTAGGCGAGAGACCAGGTGAGAGACCAGGTGAGAGACTATGTGAGAGATTAGGTGAGAGACCAGGTGAGAGACCAGGTGAGAGACCAGGTGAGAGACCAGGTGAAAGACACGGTGAGAGACCAGGTGAGAGATTAGGTGAGAGACCAGATGAGAGACCAGGTGGGCGATTAGGTGAGAGACCAGGTGAGAGACTAGATGAGAGACCAGGTGAGAGACACGGTGAGAGACCAGGTGAGAGATTAGGTGAGAGACCAGGTGAGAGACCAGGTGAGAGACTAGGCGAGAGACCAGGTGAGAGACTAGGTGAGAGATTAGGTGAGAGACCAGGTGAGAGACCAGGTGAAAGACTAGGTGAGAGATTAGGTGAGAGACCAGGTGAGAGACTAGGTGAGAGATTAGGTGAGAGACCAGGTGAGAGACCAGGTGAGAGATTAGGTGAGAGACCAGGTGAGAGACACAGTGAGAGACCAGGTGAGAGACCAGGTGAGAGATTAGGTGAGAGACCAGGTGAGAGACACAGTGAGAGACCAGGTGAGAGACCAGATGAGAGACCAGGTGAGAGACCAGGTGAGAGATTAGGTGAGAGACCAGGTGAGAGACACAGTGAGAGACCAGGTGAGAGACCAGGTGAGAGACCAGGTGAGAGATTAGTTGAGAGACCAGGTGAGAGACCAGGTGAGAGACCAGGTGAGAGACACAGTGAGAGACTAGGTGAGAGATTAGTTGAGAGACCAGGTGAGAGACACAGTGAGAGACCAGGTGAGAGACACAGTGAGAGACTAGGTGAGAGACCAGGTGAGAGACACAGTGAGAGACCAGGTGAGAGACTAGGTGAAAGATTAGTTGAGAGACCAGGTGAGAGACACAGTGAGAGACCAGATGAGAGACTAGGTGAGAGACCAGTTGAGAGACCAGGTGAGAGACACAGTGAGAGATTAGGTGAGAGACCAGGTGAGAGACCAGGTGAGAGACACAGTGAGAGACCAGGTGAAAGACACGGTGAGAGACCAGGTGAGAGATTAGGTGAGAGACCAGATGAGAGACCAGGTGGGCAATTAGGTGAGAGACCAGGTGAGAGACTAGATGAGAGACCAGGTGAGAGACACGGTGAGAGACCAGGTGAGAGATTAGGTGAGAGACCAGGTGAGAGACCAGGTGAGAGACTAGGCGAGAAACCAGGTGAGAGACTAGGTGAGAGATTAGGTGAGAGACCAGGTGAGAGACTAGGTGAGAGACCAGGTGAAGACTAGGTGAGAGATTAGGTGAGAGACCAGGTGAGAGACCAGGTGAGAGATTAGGTGAGAGACCAGGTAAGAGATTAGGTGAGAGACCAGGTGAGTGACCAGGTGAATGATTAGGTGAATGATTAGGTGAGAGACCAGGTGAGAGATTAGGTGAGAGACCAGGTGAAAGACACGGTGAGAGATGAGAGACCAGGTGAGAGACCAAGTGAGAGATTAGGTGAGAGACCAGGTGAGAGACACAGTGAGAGACCAGGTGAGAGACCAGGTGAGAGACTAGGTGAGAGACCAGGTGAGAGACACAGTGAGAGACCAGGTGAGAGACACAGTGAGAGACCAGGTGAGAGACACAGTGAGAGACCAGGTGAGAGACTAGGTGAGAGACCAGGTGAGAGACACAGTGAGAGACCAGGTGAGAGATTAGTTGAGAGACCAGGTGAGAGACTAGGTGAGAGACCAGTTGAGAGACCAGGTGAGAGACACAGTGAGAGACACAGTGAGAGACCAGGTGAGAGACTAGGTGAGAGATTAGTCGAGAGACCAGGTGAGAGACACAGTGAGAGACCAGGTGAGAGACTAGGTGATAGATTAGTTGAGAGACCAGGTGAGAGACTAGGTGAGAGACCAGTTGAGAGACCAGGTGAGAGACACAGTGAGAGACCAGGTGAGAGACACAGTGAGAGACCAGGTGAGAGACCAGGTGAGAGACTAGGTGAGAGATTAGTTGAGAGACCAGGTGAGAGACCAGGTGAGAGACACAGTGAGAGACTAGGTGAGAGACACAGTGAGAGACCAGGTGAGAGGTGAGAGACCAGGTGAGAGACCAGGTGAGAGACACAGTGAGAGACCAGGTCAGAGACTAGGTGAGAGACTAGTTGAGAGACCAGGTGAGAGACCAGGTGAGAGACCAGGTGAGAGACTAGGTGAGAGACTAGGTGAGAGACCAGGTGAGAGACACAGTGAGAGACCAGGTGAGAGACACAGTGAGAGACCAGGTGAGAGACCAGATGAGAGACACAGTGAGAGACTAGGTGAGAGACCAGGTGAGAGACACAGTGAGAGACCAGGTGAGAGACACAGTGAGAGACCAGGTGAGAGACCAGATGAGAGACACAGTGAGAGACTAGGTGAGAGACCAGGTGAGAGACCAGGTGAGAGACCAGGCGAGAGACCAGGTGAGAGACCAGGTGAGAGACACAGTGAGAGACCAGGTGAGAGACTAGGTGAGAGACCAGGTGAGAGACACAGTGAGAGACCAGGTGAGAGACTAGGTGAGAGACCAGGTGAGAGACCAGGTGAGAGACACAGTGAGAGACCAGGTGAGAGACTAGGTGAGAGACCAGGTGAGAGACACAGTGAGAGACCAGGTGAGAGACTAGGTGAGAGACCAGGTGAGAGACACAGTGAGAGACCAGGTGAGAGACTAGGTGAGAGACCAGGTGAGAGACACAGTGAGAGACACAGTGAGAGACCAGGTGAGAGACTAGGTGAGAGACCAGGTGAGAGACCAGGTGAGAGACACAGTGAGAGACCAGGTGAGAGACTAGGTGAGAGACCAGGTGAGAGACACAGTGAGAGACACAGTGAGAGACCAGGTGAAAGATTAGGTGAGATAATACTTTGTCAGTCAGGTGTCCTTCAGGTGTGATTAACAACAGGTACAGGTGAGCTGTCCCCTGATTGGTCGGTCTGTGTTTGAGATGTTGCTCACCTGTGCACTCCAGGAGGGCGGGCTCACAGGACACCAAGCTCCTCCTCCTCAGCCAATCAGAGAGAAGAGCTATACTTTGGGGCGGAGCTACGACACTTCCTCTGGAATGGTCGTTACCATGGTGACCACAGAGAACCGCCGTGATGATGTCATCGCAGGGCGACCGCTGATTACGATCTGCGAGGGGAAGACGCCGCCCTGTGACATCATCTGTGATGTCACAGGGGGGGGCAGGGCCTCTGCAATCGCACCTTTGTCCTCTCATCTAAGCCCCTCCCCCTCCCCAGGTCACCTGACGGGAAGGGTGACCCCCCCCGCTGTTAGAGTGGTATGCTGGTCGGCATGGAAACAAGCATGAGGACAGACGCAGCGACACGCTAAAGACATGCTAACCTCCTCAGCAGTTTGTTTCTCCTCCTTCGATGAAGCCGTGCAAAGCGAGCAGGCTCTCATCGCTTGTTTTTGATTGGCTGCTGGGGGCGGGGCTTCTTATTTCCTGCGCTTCACTTCCTGTCAGTGATGCTTCCCTTGTTTTCCTCCCCAGGTATCGAGACAGTTAACCATTCATTTTCTAACAGCTCTAGATCTACAGTCAGATCTCAGTGATAGTCATAGTGTCACTAATTCTGCATTCACACCGGACGTGAATATGGCCAGGGGGCTACAACTACAACAAGATGAACATATCTGACCGTGATTTCATTGTAATACACGCTGGGCCGGCCCTGACCAATTTGCCGCCCTAGGCAAGATTTTAGCTGGCGCCAAAATGCAGACATTCACTATGATTCGCACGTGCACGGTTGTGGCATGACCACAAAAACAAAGATATTGACACAAGATGTGTGCAACTGTATTTAGTTTCCTATCCATTTGAACATGATTTAAGTGGGGGTGGGGCCTCACCTCCTCTAGGGGGGTCCGGGGGCATGCACCCCCGGGAAGACTTTTTTTTATATTGAAGTTAAAAGCATCAATCTGGTGCACTCTGAGAGCAGCATGAGAGATCTGTGGACCCTCTCTCAGCACCAGGTGAAACAGAACTGAAGCAGATTTTCTTTTTCTTTATGGATATTTTACAAATCATCTCCTTTCAAACTGTGTTCTTTATTAATAACAACTTTTTTGTACTGTCAGTATTTATACGTGTTTCTCACCTGTTCTCTTATTCTGTATAATCTAGTGATCACATGGAGGCGTGGCTTCACCTCTCTGAGCTGAGGCTATCAGAGCCGCTCAGTCTGTCAGGAGAGGGCTCTCTGAAGCCCCGCGGCCGCTTACACAGTAAATTCCAATGTTAATAAAAGCACACAGAAGCTGTGCACGTTTTTTGGGAGTTTGATTTATTTTAATGAACACAAACACAACATTAAACCTGTAATCGCATTCTAAAACCATTATTTAAAAAAAATAACTATTTCACATAAACCTCTGGTTTTTACTGGGCCGGGGGTTCAGCTTGATTGGGGGGTGTGCCATAGTTTATGGGTGCTGTACGCAATATAGGCGTAGTTCTGTTAGTATAAGATAATAAGACGTACTTTGTTGATCCAACATCGGGACATTGTTTTGTTATGAAATTAAAAAAAATATATATTTTTTTTATTTCTAACTTCTTCTTTTTTTTAATGTTCGGCGCCCCCTATGGGTCGATGCGCCCTTAGCATTCGCCTATACTGCCTGTGCCGAGGGCCGGCCCTGAATACACGTTTCAAAATGATGCCGAAGTAACAACACACTGATACCGGTTAGTAACAACCATGAGTCTGCAGACAGACGGCAGAGAAACAGCGGAGATCGGATCGAGCGGGCTAGCTAACGCTGTCGCTGCTCCGTCCACTCTCACAGCAACGGCCTCCAGGCAGAAACAAAGCAGCGACTGTGTTGCCATGACACCGGCAGACAGTGGCTTGTTCTGGTTTCACTTCTGTCCCGGTTCTGACCAGCAGGAGGAGCTGTGAGCTCTGAGGGCTAACAGCTCACGGCTGATGTTTTTGGTTTTCTGGTTCAACGTCAGTGACGGCAGGCTGAGATCCTCACCGCTGATTGGCTACCGCGAGAACGTGTCAGGCGAATTTGTCGCTGCCCCCTCCAATCGCCTCAACCGCGCCGCCGGAGTGAATTCGCTTCTGTCCGCGTCTCTGCATTGACTGTAATCGCGTCCGGTGTGAACGCATCACAGCTCTGCATGGCTCAGTCCTAGATAAGAGTCAATAGGAAGTTAAGTTATCTCTAACTGTGTGTGTGTGTGTGTGTGTGTGTGTGTGTGTGTGTGTGTGTGTGTGTGTGTGTGTGTGTGTGGTGTGTGTGTGTGTGTGTGTGTGTGTGTGTGTGTGTGTGTGTGTGTGTGCGCATGTGTGTGTTTAGCCTAAACCTACATTTGATGGAATGTCTACTGAGCTGACGTCTCTTCTGAACTCAGCCAGAGAACCAAAAACTACTTTCACCGAACACAACCTGCTGAAGGTACCCGTCTCACCACCTGTCTCACCACCCGTCTCACCACCCGTCTCACCACCCGTCTCACCACCCGTCTCACCACCCGTCTCACCACCCGTCTCACCACCCGTCTCACCACCCGTCTCACAACCCGTCTCACCACCCGTCTCACCATCCGTCTCACCACCCGTCTCACCACCCGTCTCACAACCCGTCTCACCACCCGTCTCACCACCTGTCTCACCACCTGTCTCACCACCCGTCTCACCACCCGTCTCTCCACCTGTCTTACATCATGTCTCACAACCTGTCTCTCCACCTGTCTCACCACATGTCTCTCCACCTGTCTTACATCATGTTTCACAACCTGTCTCTCCACCTGTCTCACAACCTGTCTCTCCATCTGTCTTACATCATGTCTCACAACCTGTCTTACATCATGTCTCACAACCTGTCTTACATCATGTCTCACAACCTGTCTTACATCATGTCTCTCCACCTGATTGACATCATGTCTCACAACCTGTCTTACATCATGTCTCACCACCTGTCTTACATCATGTCTCACCACCTGTCTCACAACCTGACAGTCACTGAGCTGTAGCCCCACCCCCTCACACTTTCCTTCTCAC
>CM070448.1:118708-143708 GCA_036324595.1 Champsocephalus gunnari | reverse complement strand
GGTGGATGCCGTTCGAACAGAGCAGCAGCATGGAGGTCGGGTCGTCACCAACGTAAATAAATACGTGGTCCGAGAAAGGTTCATGACAAAAGAATACACACAGCCTTCCTCAGGCGGTGTGTGTGCACCGGGGACAGGAGACCCCCCCCCTGATGAGAGACTGAGAAGTGATCGGGGGATCCCTCCGGAGTGTAGTCATGACGACTGATCTGAATTTAGTTTTTGTATTTGGTGGTTTGTGTCCCAGCTGTCGATCAGCTGTGCGCAGCGTCTCCCCTGCAGCCCCCCCCCCTCTATATCCACCAGTTAAAGGAAATACAACCAACGTGTTGTGTTGTATCAGCTGTTCAACTGACCACATGGTGTTCTCAGCTTCCAGACCTCCTGTGTTTTACGAGCGACTTATCAAGTCTTAGCAAACGGCATAAAACACGATTAAACGTGATAGTACATAAAACCATGCTCGTACAACCTATAGAAAAGCAACGCGGCGTCATTTATGAGAAAACATTTCATAACATTAGCACAACATATTCGAGGTGGTTTTAAATAACATATCCGTATTTATTTATTTCTCCAGGTTGTGTGTGTGTGTGTGTGTGTGGTGTGTGTGTGTGTGTGTGTGTGTGTGTGTGTGTGTGGTGTGTGTGTGTGTGTGTGTGTGTGTGTGTGTGTGGTGTGTGTGTGTGTGTGTGTGTGTGTGTGTGTGTGTGTGTGCATGCACTGAGGAGTCTCACACAGGCGTTTGTTAAATCATTTTAAGATCGGCTTTAATCGATGTTTGAAAGTGAATTCTTCATAAATGATAAATGAGAGGTAACGTTTTATTCATGGTATTATCTCCACACGTTTCTCTCCATCCTTCCTTCTGCCAACGGGGTCGCAGTTTCTCGTCTCTCCCGTTGTTGTGCTTAGTCCGTACGCATGGGTTAGAGTTTGCGTGGAGGACCGCACGTTTTCCCGTCAAGTTAGTATTTTATAAATCGCAAACATTGCGTAGAAACTGGCGTATGCCATTTTTGGAGTGTATATCCCTTTATGAACGAGGCCCTGAACAGCAGAACGCTCACACACCTTCCAGACTGAAACTCATCTCTCTCGACTCCACCTCGAGGATAGAACTACTAACAAAGGACTTATATACTAACAAAGGACTGGCTCCTCTGAAGCCAGTTGAGCAGCACTTGAGATGCTTGGCTCTATGAAACCTGATGTTCTTTATGATTCTGTTTTCTTCAAGTTGTGTCTTCCTGGTCGAACGCACTTACTGTGAGTCGCTTTGGATAAAAGCCTCAGCTGTCATTATCACTCTGACCAGGTGACACTTTGTTATTAACTTGTTAGGTAAAGAAACGCTCTAAAGGTGACGCTCTGACCCGGGTTAACTAACCCTCTCTAAGGCTCTTGAGACGGTTCTCTGTAATGTAACATTTGTGATATTGAGCTATATAAATAAACATTGATTGATTCTCTCTGAGACTTTAGAACAGCTCCACATCTTATTTCATCCTAACTTCAGGAGTTTCTCTGTCCTCGCACGGAGACTAACACACACACATACTCTCACACACTCAGACGCTGCAGCAGGGTGTGTGTGAGAGTGTGTGTGTGTGTGTGTGTGTGTGTGTGTGTGTGTTAGTCTCCGTGTGAGGACAGAGAAACTCGCGCCAGGCGGGATCCGTTTGAGGCACTCAGACAACGAGCTCCTCAGCCCGGGCTCCATCTGAGCCTCTTTGGCCCGGGTTAACTAACCCTCTCTCAAGGCCCGGACACACCAAGCTGACTCCAAAGAACTGACACAGACGGACCCGGCTGTGGCGTCTCCGCGTCTTGGCCATGTGTCGCTCTTGAACACACCGCAAAGACTTCAGCCGACGGCCAAGAAGCGCATACGAACTGCGCATGCGTGAGTGGCAATAACTCTCCTGACCAGCAGGCGGCGGTAGTGTGTATTCGTCATTCAAAGGAGGCAACAACCGGAAGACAGACTGCGTGATAACCGAGAGAAGAAGAACTGACTGCTTGATATAAACAAACAACAAATAGCGTGCGTTCCATGTTCCCTCTCCAGCGAGGAGCTCACGGGGCAGGAGGTAAAGGAAAGCTCACATTTGCCTTCTTAGTCGTTTGTTTGGGTCCCTCACTTCAGTTGCGCTTCTCATGCACTGATTCGCTAAGCTGAACAGCCAATCAGGGATTTCTTTGGCCGACGGCCCAAAGTCGCCTTTTTTCGACTAATCGGCCTGGTGTGTCCGTGCCTTAAGGTTCTGACCCGGTCTAACCCAGGTTAACTAACACGGGTTATCTAACCCTCTCTAAGGCTCTGGAGGCCGCTCTCTCTGAGGCGCGACGCCAACATCCTGAACTTTCCGTCACTCGAGTCGTCGTCCACAAAGAGACAGAGGTTTCTCCTGATCATGTGACCGATTAGTGACATCACAGGTAACAGGTGCAGCCCCGTGCTGGATGCTGATTGGCTGCTGCTGCATGGCTGTTTGCACTTTCACCTGGGAAAAACACCTGGAGGATCCAGGGAGAGATCTAATTGGTTGAAACGTTTAGGACAGGAAAATGTAGTCTGAAGAGGAAGTAAACAATACAGTGAAGATCAGAGGACAGTGAGGACACCAGCATGCTATGCTAATATTAGCATGCAAATATTAGCATGCTACGCTCAACTAATAGTCAAGCTTTTAAATTGCTATGCTAATTAGCATGCCACTCACTGGCTAGCTCGTTCGTTCGTTAACGGTAAATGTTGCTGCAAGGGATTGTGGGGCGGCTTTATATCATTTCCTTCAATGCCTGAGAGGGAAACAAACGCAGGGTTCTGATTGGTCGACAAGACTCCTGTCTCACTGCTGCACCTGTCTGTCTTTCAGGACTGAAGCTACAAGACTGCAGGGATCATGGGAGCGGTGGACACACACACACACACACACACACACACACACACACACACAGAGACACACTCACAGAGACACACACACACACACACACACACACACACACACACACACACACACACACAGAGACACACTCACAGAGACACACACACACACACACACACACACACACACACTCACACTCACAGCGTCACAGACACACACACAAGTCAGTCGACCTCAGTTGAACTCTGTAAACTCCAGGCCCCGCCCCTCACATCTGATTGGTTGGTTGACTCAAGGTGCTCCATATTAAACTTCAGTACTCTTTTAATAAAAGTCTTCGTCATGTTTTCGGAGTCGCTGATCCTAATCATGTTAGCATAGCATCACATGTTAGCATAGCATCATCTGCACCAGCTTTACCTGGATGATAAACAGGAAGTAGAATTCATATTTCTGTCGACTGTACAGCTCCAACATTAGTAACAGGAAGTGGAATTTTATTCTGACATCTGATCCAAACTGTTTCCTGTAAGATAGCATGTTTGCTAGGACTGTAGCCGCTAACTGTTTTGCAGCTTAAACTCTGTATTTACCCACAATGCAATAGTAATGTGCCATTCTTCTCACCATGGAAACCCTGTTATTATTTATTCACAGTGATGTTGATTTATGTGTTTATTTATTATTGATCTGTGTTGTAATCCCAACCCGACAACGTAAAACTGAGCGTAAACTGTATGATGTAAATTGTACGATGTTGGCTAGCTAGTCTCTGAAGAAAAGAGCCTCGGATAAACAACGTAGACTCGTGTTAGCATAGAGAGTTCAAGATAAGCTACATTTATGTAGATGTTACATATGTAGACTTAAATGACCACCACTCTGCGCTGAAGTCGCGATATAAATCTAAAATCTGATCGTGCGGGAGAAACATCGTAATCATCGAGCTAACATCATTATCATTGGGCTATCAGGCTAACTTCGGGCTAACCCCGGGCTAACACCGGGCTAACATCGTACAGATTACGCTCCGCTCTGCACACTCCCCGAGGTATTTTATTTTCATCATGAATTCTTACAAGTTTTCACCGCTGAACTGAAATAAAACAATTAAACTGGACTTCCTGTCTGAATGTATTTTATTGATTGATGAAGAAACAGAGTTACAGAGGGAGGGAGGAGAGCATCATGTTACAGCCTTCATCAACAATGATATCTAAACGTCGTTTATTACAGAAGTACAGATTAAATTATGTTTTCTGGTTAACTTTAATTCATCTGTTATTCATGTTCTCAGATCTCAAACTTTCCCACAATAATATAGACGTTTATCGTGCTAACTCTTCTTCATGTAGCGTTAGCTTTATGCTAGCTGGCTCCAACCAGATGTAGCACAAGGTAGGAAGCACAAGTAAAAAGGAAGCTTTTGATTGGACAAAAGAGTGGAAAGGGGCGGGAATTAGGAAAGGCCAATTCATTAAACAAAACTGTTGTGTCCGCCGGCCAATCAGAGCTGAGCTACATGTTGCTTAGCAACAGGACAGGAGTTAGGAGTCACACCCAACAGGAAGTGGGCAGAGCTTAACTCCAGTGCATCATTCAGGTGAGACTTAATGAGATGAAGCTTCCTCAGACAGCCTGAGAACCTGGAGCTGACAGACAGGCAGTTCTGCTTCACACCCACTGAGAGACAGACAGGTGAGGGGGAGACAGACAGACAGGTGGAGAGACAGACAGGGAGGCAGGTGAGGGGGAGAGACAGTGGAGACAGACAGGTGAGGGGGAGACAGACAGGTGAGGGGGAGACAGATGGAGAGAGAGACAGGTTAGTGCGAGTCTTTGACAGGTCGTCATGTTTGGTTCACCTTTAACTGAGTGGACAGATCTCTCACCTGGGAATCCGCCCAGGTAGACAGGGTTGTTGGTCTCAGCAGAGGTGGATTGTGGGTAAGGGTTGGGGGTGGAGTAGCTCCTCCCATCAACGCTCAGACTCAGGCTGTGTTTGGTCTTCTTTGCCACCAGGTGGTGCCAGAGCCCGTCACACAGCAGGGGGCCAATCGAACGCACCGACACTCGCCCCGCCCCGTTGTTCACGTTAAACACCACCTGAGGACACACACATTCCTGTTATTATCTCTGTGTGAGGACATAAACACACCTGAGGACACACACATTCCTGTTATTATCTCTGTGTGAGCACATAAACACACCTGAGGACACACACATTCCTGTTATTATCTCTGTGTGAGGACATACACACACCTGAGGACACACACATTCCTGTTATTATCTCTGTGTGAGGACATAAACACACCTGAGGACACACACATTCCTGTTATGATATCTGTGTGAGGACATACACACACCTGAGGACACACACATTCCTGTTATTATCTCTGTGTGAGGACATACACACACCTGAGGACACACACATTCCTGTTATTATCTCTGTGTGAGGACATAAACACCGACATTTGTACCCGACCAATCAAATCTCCCCATTCCTAATAACATGCATGATGTAATCTCGAGGGAGGGGCATAAAGCTGACTTAAAGGTAAACACACAGCACCGGTCACATGACTCCTGAGCCTCACCTGTCCGTGGATCAGCTCCAGCCCGATGGCGTCCACCTTGGCGCTGCTGATCCCCAGCAACACGGCTTCTGATTGGCTCGTTCGAAACTCGAAGGCCACAGACACATCAGAGCCCACCTTATAACCATCACGCACTACACACACACACACACACACACACAGTTAACCACTAGGAACATCATCAGATTAAATAATAAATATATTGTAACTTATATAATTAGTTGGACTCACTCAGGGCGGCGTATCCACTGCCGTTAAAGTAACTGCCTGTCTGGTCGTTGGTGAAACAGGAAGTGACGTCATGCTGTGAAGCTGGAGAGGACAGATCCAACGTGGCGCCGTTCAGACTGACGGAGCGAACGCATCCCGAGAAGCTGCTGCTGGCCTGAGAGACAGGAAGTCACACCTGTGTTTACTCAGGAACACAGTGACATCACGAGGGAACACTCATATTGGATAGCGCTCCACCTGTTAGGCTAAGGGGCGGGACATCTCTAAACAGGTGGATATTCATATACACAGGGCAGGGTGAAGTAGAGATGTACACCTGAACCTGTGTACAGGTAAGGGAAGGGTCTCACGTTGATCCTGCGGGTGGAGTGTGTGTGAGGGAGGCCTCCCAGGAAGAGTCTGTCCTCCACGTCCAGCTGGTTTCCTTTAATGAACACAGAGTCTGGAGTCCTGCCGTCGAGCGACAGAGAGACGGAGCGCCGGCTCACCTCCCCGCTCACCTGAGAGCACAGGTGTTATCACGGATCACCAGGTAGGGTTCGTTCATGATGCAGAGGATGATCGATTCATCGCTTAATGTCACCTGGAGGCGTGGTGTTCGCCCTTCAATTAAGGACAGCGTGCCTGTGTGTGTGTGTGTGTGTGTGTGTGTGTGTGTGTGTGTGTGTGTGTGTGTGTGTGTGTGTGTGTCTCACCGTGTGCCACTCCCCATCATTAACGGTGCTGGAGGAGGTGCAGGAGGCGGGACCTCTCCCCAGGTCAGCTGATAGGACGAGACGGCCGCCCGTCATCCGGAGGACGATGAAGTCCATCTGCTTGGCGTCAGAGAGCAAGACCAGCTGGCCAACCAGAGCCCGGCTCCTGAGGGACAACCTGAGGGACACACTGCGAGAGGGGGGGTTACACAACAACAACAACAACAACAACAACAACAACCCCCCCCCCAGGTCTTCCTGTTCAGACTCACCTCTTCCTGATGCTGCTGGGGCTGATGCTGAAGGTCATGTGACTGTGTTTGGACGAACCGAACTGAACAGCTGACGGCAGCACGGCTGGCTCCGCCTCCAACACACACTGCAACAATCAATAACAGCATTGTTTATCGTTATCAGGGTTCTCCCACCTTTTCCAAAGTCACATCAAGCCGCTTCCAGCTGTTGGTAATTATATACACATATACACATACTTATACTCAGAGGATTATTTCCCTACCTCACACAAATCAGATGCTCTTTATGCGATATAACAAAGTGATAGCATTGTACACGAGGAGAAACAAAGTGTAATGTGTCGAAGTGAGCGACCCGTCCGTACGGAGACCGGGCGTCGCATGAGACCTGCGGAGCCGAGAGGCGGCCAGGAAGCCACCGTGCACACGTCCCGGAGGAACACGCGTGAGCCCCGAGGCCGGCGCTGCCCACACGGCCACACTCTATGTTGCAAATGTATTATCTTTTCAATTTCCACACGGCATCTATTGCAGTCTGTCCGTCCTGGAGAGGATCCTCCTCTGCTGCTCTCCTGAGGTTTCTCCATGTTCCCTTAGACTGGGTTTTCTCCGGAAGATTTTCCTTGTACGATGTGAGGGTCTAAGGACAGAGGGTCTAAGGACAGAGGGTCTGAGGACAGAGGGTCTGAGGACAGAGGGTCTAAGGACAGAGGGTCTAAGGACAGAGGGTCTGAGGACAGAGGGTCTAAGGACAGAGGGTCTGAGGACAGAGGGTCTGAGGACAGAGGGTCTAAGGTCAGAGGGTCTGAGGACAGAGGGTCTGAGGACAGAGGGTCTAAGGACAGAGGGTCTGAGGACAGAGGGGGTCGTATTGTCATACTGATATTCTGTACACACTGTGAAGACACTGAGACAAATGTAACATTTGTGATATTGGGCTATAAATAAACACTGATTGATTGATTGACTCTATCTATGTATCTCTACAGTTCAGAGGTACATGGTGTACTTCTACTCTCTACAGTTCAGAGGTACATGGTGTACTTCTACTCTCTACAGTTCAGAGGTACATGGTGTACTTCTACTCTCTACAGTTCAGAGGTACATGGTGTACTTCTACTCCACTACACTTATTTAATCCCTTTAGTTACTTCACAGATGTGGATGAATGATGGTAAATCTAACCAAGTGTTGAATCAGACTGGAGTTCCACCACTGCAGTCTACAAAGTACTTCAGACTAGCTGCACCTCCACCAGCTCTGAGGACACTTGATCAATCATTGAGGAAGCCATGTCTAGGAGCTTATATTATTTAATAGTTATCCATTTATTTTATTGTTCTCTTTTTTTTATAGTAAATCTTCCTTTTAATTCTTAAGTTTATCAAATAAGTTGTGCCATGCCTCTGTTTTGTAAAGGCAGCCTTCGGGCGCCGGGGGAGGGGAGGCCTGCTCACTGCAGAGCTGGGATAGGGTTAGGGGGACAGATGCTGGATGTGTTGATAATAAATTGCACTGAAACCACTTTTGCTCGGACCTTCATTTGTACCCATGCGTACGATTCGCTGACGGGCGCTTTGCTTTGAGTTATATTTCTTTCTTATATTTTTATGATTTTGGCCGCTTCAATCATTATAAAACATATCATATCGATTATTCTGAAATGGACCAATCTGCACAACGACTACTTTCACTGTCTTTCACTACATTTAGATACTTTCTACTTTCACTTGAGGAACATTTTGAATGCAGGACCTTTACTGTAAGAGTATTCCTCTGGTACTTCTACTTTGACTCAAGTACTAGATCTGAGTACTTCTACTTTTACTCAAGATCAAGACCTGAGTACTTCTACTTTGACTCAAGTACTAGACCTGAGTACTTCTCCGCCTCTGGTAGCGTATTAGTCTGAATTGTAGCCACAAAATCACGCAGAGCTGCATGGAAATAGACTCACAAGTGGAAAATAATATTTACGAATGTGTCCAATGATTAGTAAATAATGTTGTCTACTCAAGACACCTGTCTTATACATCTTCAAAGGAAGACTTTGTTTCTTCTACCATTACGTGGGATTAAAGTAGAATGTAGTTTTACTTGTGTAATACTGCAAGACTTTACATAAAAGCCTGTTTCTAAAATGATCAACCATAGCGACGCGGTCAAATCCTCAGTTTATAATTTGTAACATGCTAACAAGCTAATGTCTAACAGTGAGTGCTTCCTCCTCTGAAGACCACAGGATGGCTGTAACGCACATACTGACATAGGTACGCTCCTCTGAAACTATTGTCACCTGCATAAACAATTACCCCTCATCGAGTTCGCTATTCAGCTCGCTAACGTTACTAGCTTAAACAAGCGTAACATGCAACGTTAGCCTGATCCAAAATGCTCTACTACGGCGTAGCTCTCATGTGGCTCGTCGTCAGCGCAGACTCTCGCATCGTGAACAACTGAAAGTCTTTTTTGCAAACTTTGCAGGAGGCTATTCGTGGGCTTGACCCTCGTCTTAGCCATGGCTTGTGTTTGTTTTCTGCTAGCCAACGCTCGTTGAAACGGCAACTTCCTGGCACACAGTCCTCTATCACTCTCATCAGAAAGCCCAGGTCACACGTAGCACAAACACTTGCAGGTCGCGCGCATAGCGCGGGAAGGCCGGAGCCTACGCCTATAGCGGGGAAGGCCGGAGCCTACGCGCGTCACGCGGGAAGGCCGGAGCCTACGCGCGTCACGCGGGAAGGCCGGAGCCTACGCGCGTCACGGCCGGAGCGTCACGCGGGAAGGCCGGAGCCTACGCGCATAGCGCGTAACGCGTTAGGCCGTTTTATGTAGAAGCGAAGCAATTAAGCTCGCTCCGACTTGTCTCTTTTCTTTTAATCTAAAAAAGGAACTATTCAGTCGGACAGCAATTTATTGTAAAAGTAAAGCATTTACAATTTCAAGCACTTTGTCCTAAATCCAAGCACTTTACAAACCTTGAAAACACCACATTCAATTTCAAGCATTTGCAAGGATTTCCAGCCCCCGTACAAACCCTGCGTTATTAATAATGAGCATATTTATTACATCAACTCATTACCGTTAGAGCTCCAGGTGTGAAGGCGCTCAGGTGAGTGGGCGGGGCTCCAGGTAAGTGGGCGGGGTCAGGCGTTGGTTCTACTTCCTGGTCATCGGGAAGCACCGCCACCTCCACCTTCTCCAATAAGCAGCTGTCAAGCTCCGCCCCCTCATACTTCAAAGCTCCTGATAGGTCCACGAGCCTGGAGGGAGCAGCCAATCAGAGCACTTAGCACACAGACAGGAAATTGTGCCTGTGTGTTTGTGTTTGTGTGTGTGACTTACGCTCCGCCCACCACCAGGTGTTGGATGCAGCCTCTGAACCTCCTGGACAGACCCTGCACTCTGATTGGAAGACGAGACTCCTCCCCTAATGGCAGCCCACCAATGAAGAAAGAGGCCGGAGACCATCGAGGAAATCCGCCCGGCAACAGAGAGACGGACTTCAGGTGTTCCTCGTCCACCTGCACCGACAGAGACCTGAGAGACAGACAGGTGAGGTTAATACAGACAGGTGAGGTTGATACAGACAGGTGAGGTTAATACAGACAGGTGAGGTTAATACAGACAGGTGAGGTTGATACAGACAGGTGAGACAGGTGAGGTTGATACAGACAGGTGAGGTTGATACAGACAGGTGAGACAGGTGAGGTTGATACAGACAGGTGAGACAGGTGAGGTTGATACAGACAGGTGAGGTTAATACAGACAGGTGAGGTTAATACAGACAGGTGAGACAGGTGAGGATAATACAGACAGGTGAGACAGGTGAGGTTGATACAGACAGGTGAGACAGGTGAGGTTGATACAGACAGGTGAGACAGGTGAGGTTGATACAGACAGGTGAGGTTGATACAGACAGGTGAGACAGGTGAGGTTGATACAGACAGGTGAGACAGGTGAGGTTGATACAGACAGGTGAGACAGGTGAGGTTGATACAGACAGGTGAGACAGGTGAGGTTGATACAGACAGGTGAGACAGGTGAGGTTGATACAGACAGGTGAGGTTGATACAGACAGGTGAGGTTGATACAGACAGGTGAGGTTGATACAGACAGGTGAGACAGGTGAGGTTGATACAGACAGGTGAGGTTGATACAGACAGGTGAGGTTGATACAGACAGGTGAGGTTAATACAGACAGGTGAGGTTAATACAGACAGGTGAGGTTGATACAGACAGGTGAGACAGGTGAGGTTAATACAGACAGGTGAGGTTGATACAGACAGGTGAGACAGGTGAGGTTGATACAGACAGGTGAGACAGGTGAGGTTGATACAGACAGGTGAGACAGGTGAGGTTGATACAGACAGGTGAGACAGGTGAGGTTGATACAGACAGGTGAGACAGGTGAGGTTGATACAGACAGGTGAGACAGGTGAGGTTGATACAGAAAGGTGAGGTTGATACAGACAGGTGAGGTTGATACAGACAGGTGAGACAGGTGAGGTTAATACAGACAGGTGAGGTTGATACAGACAGGTGAGGTTGATACAGACAGGTGAGGTTGATACAGACAGGTGAGGTTGATACAGACAGGTGAGACAGGTGAGGTTGATACAGACAGGTGAGACAGGTGAGGTTGATACAGACAGGTGAGGTTGATACAGACAGGTGAGGTTGATACAGACAGGTGAGACAGGTGAGGTTGATACAGACAGGTGAGACAGGTGAGGTTGATACAGACAGGTGAGGTTGATACAGACAGGTGAGGTTGATACAGACAGGTGAGACAGGTGAGGTTGATACAGACAGGTGAGGTTGATACAGACAGGTGAGGTTGATACAGACAGGTGAGACAGGTGAGGTTGATACAGACAGGTGAGACAGGTGAGGTTGATACAGACAGGTGAGACAGGTGAGGTTGATACAGACAGGTGAGACAGGTAACACGTACTTCCTGTTGATGTTGAGTATCACTGAGTGTTTTTTTCCGTCGCCGAACGTTCCTCCGTCAGGTCTCACCACCATCACCCTCTGAGAAGCTCCCACTTCCCCTAGCTCCGCCTCCAATGCACCTGAGAGCAGGTGGACCGACAGGAAATGCTGCAGACACACACACACACACACACACACACACACTCAGCATTATGTCTGATTCCCCGACAGGAGTCAGCATGATGAGCCCAGGCGTGTCAGGTGACCTGTCTGTATTAACCTCACCTGTCTCTGGCTCTTGTCATCTCTGAAGGCAGCCAGCAGGACTCCTGATTGGTTGTTGGAGGAGAAGGAGAAGAGAAGCTCCGCCTCCTGACCGAGGGAGGGGGGAGCGATCTGAACGAACCCTCCAGAGAGTAGAGAGACACTTCGTACCGCCTGCAACACGGTGGTTATATTAAACACGTTAGCATAGCATACATTAGCATGTTATATTAACATGTGTGTGTGTGTGTGTGTGTGTGTGTGTGTGTCTGTGTGTGTGTGTGTGTGTGTGTGTGTGTGTGTGTGTGTGTGTGTGTGTGTGTGTGTGTGTGTGTGTGTGTGTGTGTACCTCCAGCACGCAGCCCTTCCTGACTCCATAAGCGTCTCTCAGAAGGTCAAAGTTCGATCGGGCGATTTCCACGTTCTTTATGCAGCCCACGTATGACCTGGAGACCACCTGTCGCCTAGCAACAACACAGGTAGGAAATGTCAGACAGGTAGAGAGAGACAGACACATACCAACAGTTAGACAGGTAAGGAGGCAGGGACTCACCTGATTGGCCGAGAGGCAGGAAGTCCTCCGATGTAGATGGGGTCGAGGTCGGAGCGGTTCAGGTCGGAGGCGGTTCCCGGAGACTCCGCCTCCAACACCTCCTTCTCTGATGATTGGTCGGCTGCCATGATGGACAGGTAGCCTGGACACAGGTGAGAGGACACCAAATCAGTTAAATGAAATAAATCATTATAACAGCAGTACCTTTGCGTTTGCTCCTCTGTAGTAGTTAGCAGTAGCTTAGCATCAGTTAGCAGTAGCTTAGCATCAGTTAGCAGTAGCTTAGCATCAGTTAGCAGTAGCTTAGCATCAGTTACCTTTGCGCTTGCTCCTCTGCAGAGTGATCTTGTACCAAACCCCTGAGTTGTACTTCCTGTTGGATGTCAGGATCAAAGCTCCGGAGCCGAGGTCAAAGGTCAGCCGGACATGACCCCCCACCAGCTCCATGGACAGGAAGTCTCTCTGCAGGTGACAGGAAGTGAGGTCAGCACCCTTCACAATAAGAGCCTCAACAGAAACAGGTGAGTTAGTGTCGTACCGTGTTGTTGGAGGCCAGGTACAGCAGTAATCCGCCCGGCGACAACGTTTTGAACAGCAGGACGATGGAGGTGGACGTCGCTCTCAGAGACTTCTGGACCAATGAGAATCCAGATCCATCAAAGTGGAAAGAAGTCTCCTCCGTCTGGGGACTGAGAGACAGACAGGTGACACACCTGTACTAGGGATGTGCATCTCCATCACTGAGGCCGATGTGATGCGCATCTCGACTCGTTGCCACGATACATTAACGATACCTTTGAAACACCAGGCGATGGGATGCGATTCCCCCCTGTTGCGATACAGTTTGATACGATGCGATTCAACACGATGCAAAATAATGATACTTGAATTTGGTACGACAGAGGATTTTTGTTTTATTCTCGTATGCAGCAAATCATACATCAACAACAAGATGCTTTCCACACTTGGTTCTCTCTGCAGAGCTGCGCAGCTCTCCAGAGCCCATGGGAGAACACTCGCAGCTCACACATCGTCAGGACACATCGCTCAGGACTAACAATGTGCAAATAGCAGAGGTGTGGACTCCAGTCACATGACTTGGACTCCAGTCACATGACTTGGACTCCAGTCACCAATTTGATGACTCAAGACTCGACTTGGTCTTGAACACCAATGACTCGGGACTCGAACACCAATCACTCGGGACTCGAACACCAATGACTCGGGACTTGAACACCAAAGACTCGGGACTCGAACACCAATGACTCGGGACTCGAACACCAATGACTCGGGACTCGAACACCAATGACTCGGGACTCGAACACCAATGACTCGGGACTCGAACACCAATGACTCGGGACTCGAACACCAATGACTCGGGACTCGAACACCAATGACTCGGGACTCGAACACCAATGACTCGGGACTCGAACACCAATGACTCGGGACTTGAACACCAATGACTCGGGACGTGAACACCAATGACTCGGGACTCGAACACCAATGACTCGGGACTCGAACACCAATGACTCGGGACTTGAACACCAATGACTCGGGACGTGAACACGCATCCAGAGGCTGACTCACCAGAGAGCAGAAAGCACTGGTTTCTATATGAACAATAAAGAATACAAATTAAAACTGCGGTCGCACTTGTGCGCGCAGTGATGAGCGGGCCCTCGCGTCTGTGCGCCTGTCGGGGAGGGCGGCCGGTCGTCCCGGCGTCAAGCAGACGCGCACGAGTCCTGGGAAATGAGCCGTTTCTCATTTCTATAATTTTGGCGTCCCAGACTCCCAGGTCCTCCGGCAGCGACCCGGAAACGGATGTCGGTTGTCTGGAGGAGCTATAACCGAGGGTCCACTGATGCAGAGGAGAGAGGAGTGTCTCTGGAGGAGCCGTAACCGAGGGTACACTGAAGTATTCTCCTGAGACGACTTCAGCCAACAGTGATGTTCCAAAGAGGCGTGACGCACAGCTGCAGACTGTGATTATAAGTTATTAGAGATGATCAAATGTGCATCAGACTTTCTGCCCTTTACCTTTCGTTTACTCACAAATCACATCTCCTGGATGTTAGGCTACTTTTTATACAACTGCTTTCATTTAATTTCAAACCTTTATTTAAGCAGATTGGTCCCGTTGAGATCATAGATCTCTTTTTCAAGGCAGACCTGCAGATGTTTACAGTGAGAACATGAATAACATATGTAACAGGCCTACACTACACACGTTATGTGTACCTACAGTACACACGTTATGTGTACCTACAGTACACACGTTATGTGTACCTACAGTACACACGTTATGTGTATGCTTTAGTAGATATCTACAAGTAAACAGTAATAAAAGAGCCTTCTCTCCACCTTCCTTAAGCTCTTCCTGTTCTTGGGTCTGAGCGCCTGGCCGACGCGCTCACACATCACTCAGAGACATGTTTGTTTTTGGTACATTTATCTCCATGTTATCGTTTCCATTTCCACACCGGTCGTTCTCTTCTTTGAAACACATGAAGGTATCTCACCAGACGAGGTTCAAACCGTGTTCGTCATTTAAATAAACAAACCTTCTCTTCTCTGCAGCGCAGCGGTCAAAGAACCGTGGCTTCACAACCCAACTAGAACCCAGAGTATCATCAAGGACTCTTTAACCAGCTGAGGCCGTGGCAGCACCAATCAGCCGCTCCGCCCGCCGGCCTTCGGATCACGATCACCTGACACCAATCAATTATACTCCATTACACGATTAAATAATCAGAATAATAATCAACGTTTTGGCCCCTATACTCCGGCCCCTAATTGTTATGGAATCACATGACAATTACTAATAAACATAGTCCACTGCGATATCGTGTCCATCTTCAGGGCTTCTGATGCTTTGTGGGGCGAATGTGTGTTACACATGAGTCCGTGTGTGTAAATGTGCTTGTGTGGTGCAAGAGGGGAAGGGGGCTAGGGCTCATGTTGGGACTCGACCAGCAGTACCAGCTTCGTGACGGGTCGACGGAGTGTGCTGGTTTTTGTCTGTACTTCCACTTGTCGTACAAAACCTCTCGAGTCTGGCAAGACTTGCGTTATTCGTTCCATGAGCCAGGAATTTCTTGGAGGATTTTCGTCGACGATAAGGACAATGTCCCCGGTTGCAAAATTCCTCCTTTTCCTGTTCCACTTTTGCCTTATTTGGAGTTCCGGTAGGTATTCTTTGGTCCATCGCTTCCAAAATAAGTTGGCCATGTACTGAATTTGGCGCCATGTTCTCTTCCCGTGGCAGTCGCTCGGAGTGAAGACACCAGGCGGAAGAAATGGTTTTGATTTGAGCAGCAAAAGGTGATTTGGAGTGAGGGGCTCTAAATCTCCAGGGTCGTTGGTTGTTAGAGTCAAACCTGGAGATGTAGGCCACTGATGCTGAGGAACTCTGGTCCCCTTAACCAGGTTTCATCTCTCAGAAAGCCACTTACAGAGACTCCTCTTGAAACACAGTCAGCTGGATTCAGGCAACCATTAACACACCTCCATTGGGAAGTCTCTGAAGCAGGTCGAATGACTGCGACTCTGTTGGTGACGAAGGTGTGGAATCTTGTAGTTTCATTGTGTATGTACTTCAGCACAGACGTGCTGTCAGTCCAAAACACGGAAGGCTGGAGTTTAAGCTCCAACTCTTCCTGCAACATTCGGTCCATCCGGACGGCTCCAGTGGCAGCGGTAAGCTCCATCCTTGGGATGGTCACAGGTTTGAGTGGAACTACTCTGGCCTTACCCAGGATACAAAGGAACTGCGTTTGTTTGTCATCAGGCGAAGGTAAGACACCGGTCCATAACCACTTTCACGAGCATCTCCAAAGTGGTGAAGCTGAGCTGAGACTGGATCTCCAAAGCTGAGTGGTGTGATGCATCTTTTGACTTTGAAGTCTCTCAGTAATTGCAAGTGGTGTAGCCAGATCAACCACTGTTCCTTACATTCTTGAGGAATATTTTCGCCCCTTATTCTTGGTAATGTTTGCAAGATTTGCTTTGCAGGGAGGATCACAGGGGACAACATACCCAGCGGATCAAAGAGAGAGCTCACGACTGACAGAATACCTCTCCTGGTGAGTGGTTTATTGAAATGGAACGAGTCCGTTTCCGTGCACCACTGAACTCCGAGAGCTCTTTCAACAGGCAGGGCACTTTTATCCAGATCCTTGATTTCCTTTGATCTACTTTCCTCGGGTATTGTTTGTAGTAGAGCTCTGCTGTTGCTTACCCATTTGTTTAACTTAAAACCACCCTTACTGCACAGGGTCTTAAGTGTGTGAGCGATTATCACTGCCTTCCTCTCGTCTTCCATTGATTTTAGGCAATCGTCCACATAAAAAGTTCTTAGCATGGAAGAGACAGCCCCTGGACTAAAGTCATCCAGAGTGTCTCCTGCACACCGTTGTAGGGCCATGTTGGCACAGCTGGACGAGGATGTTGCTCCAAAGATGTGTACAACCATTTGGTACTCTTCTCGCTCACTACTGAGATCTCCATCGGGCCACCACAAGAATGTGAGAAGATCTGAGTCTTCCTCCGGCACCTTGACCTGATGGAACACGGCTTCAATATCTGCCATGAATGCAATGTTCTTCTGCCAGAATCTTGTAAGGACACCAATAAGACTGTTGGTTAAATCTGGGCCTTGGAGAAGACGTGCAGTCAGAGATGTGCTCTGGTCATTTGCACCACAATCCAAAACCACCCTCAGTTTACGCTTTGTTGGATGGTCCACGCCGCGGTGTGGAATGTACCAGCTCCTTTTGCTTTGCCTTGTCTTTTGTTCAGGTGTCTGATGGCAGAACCTTTATCAACAACATCCGCCATTAACTCTTTGTACTCCTTGTAGAATGTGTTGTTTTGTTGGAATGTTCTTTTTAGGTTCAAAGCTCTTTGTTCAGCAACACGTCTACTATTGGGAACATCAAGTCCCTTTTCCTTTAATGGCAGTCCAATGCTGTGTCCGTCTGCTAACTTGACAGAATTAGAGACACTCTCCATGAACTTCTGATCCTCTCTTGACATTTCCAGACGCTCCTTGTGTTGATGTTCTGGAAAGTCCAGCTTCACTTGCTGCTTCAACAGTTCCTCGATTTCCACACCAGAAATTCGGTTTGCTGTAACGACTGGCTTAATCCAACGAGTCGAATCTGACCTTCCTCGAGGTCCATTTATTGTCCAACCTAAAATGGTCTTAACCGCGTACGGGCTGGCTGTTCGTGACGTTGCATGGCTCTAGAGCTTTGGGCACGTTGCGCCCGATTAGCAAGCCAGCCTCTGCATCAATGTGTGGTATATTGACCTCTTCCAGGTATTCCCGTTGTCCCACGTCCGCCTGAGAGGGAATATGTGCCTTTCGTACTGGTATTTTGTTTTGGGAATAAACAGGTGGAAGTGCTACATACTGGTTACTTTCGAGACCACATGTTTCAAGGTCACATGCAGCAGATGTTTTAGCTGACTCCTCTCTAGTCATTGTTCGTAGGAGTACCTCCGTGCTGCGTCCAGTCACTTGAAGCTGCTGTAGAATGGACTCTGTGCAACAGGTACTACCCGTACTACCTGGGTCCAGAAAGGCGTATGTTGTTATGATGGTATTACCCTGTTTTGTTCTCACCTTCACGGGAACGAGAGCCAGGGTGCCTTCAGGCTCACCGGCCCCACTATCCTCCTCCCGTGAATCATCTTTATCCATATCCACTAAAGCCTTTGCAACAGTCTTTACCTTCCCTTTGCTCGGCTCGATATTACTGAAGTGCAACAGAGCGGGGTGTGTGAGGTTGCACTCTTTGCCGGTATGTCTTTGTTTGCATCCTTTACTCATGTGGCCCTTTTCCAAACATCCAAAGCAAAGTCCTTTGCTTCTGAGGAATTCCCACTTCTCTTTGTGGGTGTTTTTGAGAATCTGCTTGCAAGCAGAAAGATGATGTTCTCCTTTACAGGCGATGCATCGGTGTGACTGGGCTGTGTCACTGTGTCGGTTACAGTTTTCTCTCTGAAGTAATGGGGATACACTAGTGGCAACACCACTTTTATATAACTCTGGAGATCTCGGGTTGAACCTCGCGCTGGGCGTAGCAGGAACGAATGTGTAGCTTGTCTTTGCTGATGTATTTGGAATTTCCTTTACGTTTCCGAACGCTGGCTGAGAAAGGATTCTAGCATGATGGTCGACAAACTTCACTAGATCTTCAAACTCAACTCTTCTGTTGTTTCTATCTTGCATGTCACAAGCTTTAGCTCTCCAGTTTTCTCTCAGCTTATATGGGAGTTTAGAAAGAACAGCTCGCATGTTGATTGGGTGATCCATTTCCTCCATGTATTCCACACTATCCATTGTGTTGAGACATCCATTAAGAAACACAGCAAAGGGTTTTAAAGCTTGTGGATCCTCAGGTTTAAGAGATGGCCAATTGAGAGCCTGGTCGATGTAGGCTGTCGCGATAAGATATTCGTCTCCATAATGATGCTTCAACAACCTTTTTGCTTCCGTGTATCCTTTGTCAGATTGCATATATTGGCAACTGCGCACAAGCTCTCTTGGTTGGCCAATAGTGCATTGCTCCAAGAAGTAAAGCCTGTCCTTACTGATTTCTGTCTTCTCTTCGATACCATGCTCGAATGCTCTTATGAAGGACGGACAGTCCAAAGGGTTTCCGTTGAAGGTAGGAATGCTGAGCGGGGGTAAGGAAGAACGTTTCTGCTGCTTTACCATTGTTTCTGTTATTGTGGTCTGCTTTTCCATGATGCTTATCAAGCCGTTCATACTGCCCTCTCCCTTGCTAGAAGACGTGCTGGATGAAGTTGAACTTTCAGGACGTTGTGGTATGAATTGTGTTTCACTATTAACAGTATTTGCAGTTTTATCGATGTTTGGTGTATGCTTGTTAGCATTCAGATGAGCATTTTCTAGCTCTAATGCTGTACTCACAAACAGTGAGTGATCCAAATATTCATTCATTCTGTCTCCTGCTTGGTTCATGCCTGCATGAGCATCCTTGGTTCATGCCTGCATGAGCATCCTTGGTACATGCCTGCATGAGAATCCTCCATTCCTTTGATTACATTTAATTTTGCAGTGTTTGCTGCAATATCTGTTTCAAGTTCCAGTTGTTCCTTTCTTTCCTTCAAACCGGCTTCCTCCCTTTCCAGTGCTTGCTTCTGAGCCAGCCTAGCAGCTCGTGCTAACAATTCTGCATTTCGACTTTCCAACTTTATTTGAGCAGATGTGATCGAAGACCGAGAGGATCTCCTTGAACTTTGTGAATGAACACTCTTTACGTTTGAAATACTGTCCCGAGGTGCAACACTCGTCTGTCCTGTTATGTTTGTCTGGACCACATTGGACACCGGAGCATCAGCAATCCAGTTTAAGACCTCCTGAGTAAACTCTTCCAAGGCAGCTGCTTTGGGGTTGTACCCTTCATCCTGATCCATCTCTTTCTCCTCCTCAGTGGACATTAAAGCTTGAACAGAATCATTGAACTGTTCCATTTCCTTGTGTAGTTGTGTAAACTCACTTTCCCTTTTCGACTTAACCAGTTCCACATTGCAGACATTTTCCATTCATTGTCTCATTTCATTTCATTTCCTTGTCAATGCACCCAATGTTGCACTCCTTGATGATTTCAGTCCTTTGAGCCTTTCCACGTACACACAGTCAATGTCACTTTCCAAGCTTTCCAAGTCTGCCATTTTTGTTCAACACGTTTATTCCTTTTGAATTTTACTTCATTGTTAGTGGAATTTCGTTGTCTTGCCTTGAGTTGAGACGTTTCCAACAGTCTTTGAACGCTCCACAGCAGTGACGCGTTACATACGTAGTTGGAGGAGGAGTGATTGTTGCCTTCAGTCATTCAGGTTTCACAACACCGTCGTTCCATGAAGTAGAATCCGTAGTAAAACGAAGGCGAGTCTTTGACACACTGTTATGAGTTCTTGTTCTCAAAACGAACGTTTCCAGCGCTCATCAAGCTGGTTTTTTGACGAATAAAAGAGCCTTCTCTCCACCTTCCTTAAGCTCTTTCCTGTTCTTTGGTCTGAGCGCCTGGCCGACGCGCTCACACATCACTCAGAGATATGTTTGTTTTTGGTACATTTATTTCCATGTTATCTTTTCCATTTCCACACCGGTCGTTCTCTTCTTTAAAACACACACATGAAGGTATCTCACCAGACGAGGTTGAAACAGTGTTCGTCATTTAAATAAACAAATCTTCTCTTCTCTGCAGTGCAATGCAGCGTTCAAAAGACCGTGTGGCTTCACAACCAAACTAGAACCCAGAGTATAATCAGCAGGACTCTTTTAACGAGCTGAGGCCATCGCAGCACCAATCAGCCGCTCCGCCCCACCGTGGCTGCGGATCCCGATCACCTGACACCAATCAATTAAACTCCATTACACACATTAAATGATTAAATAATCAAAATAATAAATCAACGTTTTGGCCCCTACAAGTAGATATTTTTCATGAAACCATATAGTGCTTCACATAATAAAATATACAAGGGCTGTAGCCTGATATACATGATATGCTTTAGGAGCTGTTTGTGTGTGTTGTACAGTCAGTAGGTCTGTTGTAAATGAATTTGCCGCAAGCAGAGCCGATGTGTGTGTGTGGGTTAGGGGTTAGGGGTAACCCTAACCCTAAACCCTAACCAGTTATGAGCATTTATTTCTAAGCCCCGCCTTTTTGCAAACAGGTTTAGATTAATGACAGGCATATGTATCGACTGAACATCCTCATTTTCTACGGTAATGTGTCTGAGCCTCCACCAATGTTGTATACTAAGTTTGGCGTTGAAAAACTAAAAATTGAAATTTAAGGTAATATTTCACTGTTTTTAACATTATGCTAATTTAAAAAAAATCAAGTAGGCGGAGCTTCGGGGTTCAGGAGATAATATGTAGAGTAGGTCCACCCGAATAAGTGTGCAAAATGTCTGGTCATTCAGAGTTACGGTGCCACTTTGTAAAGGTTTCCAAAAATGGAAATGTAGTAGTTTGGATTAATTTGTGACATGTAAATCGTCAAAAATGGTACATTCTCCTTTAGCTTACGAGCTCCCCGTTTGAGCTAGCAACTATTTTCTTTGGAATTTAGCATCATATTGAATAGGGGCTGAACTTGTCCTGGGTTGGAATTTTTCCGATCATTCCCCTAGGAGGAGTTCGCAGAAATGTACTTAAAATGCATGAAAAACGGCTGACTTCCTGGGGGCGGGGCTAATGGAATCTATTTACAAATATGTCCGCAATTCCATGAGGAAGGTCTGTGCCAAAATTCGTGAAGTTCTGAGAAACTATATGTGACTACCACACAATAGAAGGCGCTAGTGAGCAGTTTTTTTGAAAAATTACGTTGTTTTTTTTACATTCTCGAAAAGGTCGTGGGCTCTGACGTGTGTCCCAAGTTTTGCGTCCGAAGCTCATTTTATGCCATCGCAATTTTAGAAAAAATGTATAGGCCACGCCCACATTCTGCATTTGTTGCGACGCTTTAAAATCCTAGTCCGTAGTCACCCCCAGAGTATGTGTAAAAAATGTATAGTATAAATTGGTGGTGTTTTTGGCGCCCCCTATAGTCCAAAATAGAAATTCTTTGGTGTGCGTATTTCCCAAGACAGACTGAACCTATCCACTGAAATCTGTGATGTTTGGATACATTGTTGATGAGTTATGAGCATTTATTTCTAAGCCCCGCCTTTTTGCGAGTACGTTTTGATTAATGGCGGCAATATGTATCGTCTGAACATGCTAATTTTCTACGGTAATGTGTCTGACCCTCCAGCGATGCTGTATACGAAGTTTTGTGTTGAAAAACTGAAAATTTAAATGTAAGTGAATATTTAACTGTTTATGTAAATTATGCTAATTAAAAAAACAGGTCTTTCATAACTGCTTACAGTGAGGAAGACATTGAACTGTGATTGGCCGTCACAGGCTGCTGTAAACTAAACCCCTCTCTGAGTGATTTTACTCTGTCTAACTTTCAGGTTTCTCTTTTCAGCCGCAGACCCCATGTCGCCTCTTTATGGGCGTCGCTAAGTTCCACGTACTACTCGTGTACTTTAAAAGCGGCTCGGCATCGTTTACAATTTGAGAGCCATTTTTCAAGTTGACCGTCTTTCTTGTAAAATCCGAAGTGTTGCAAAACGTTTGATTTGTAGGTATTGTTGGGTGCGCTGTGTTTCTCTTTCTCCTCGACTCCGTGTGTGTTGATAACTGAGACTCTAGGCCTCCGTAGTGTTTCTCTTTCTCCTCGACTTCCTGTGTGTGTTGATAACTGAGACTCTCGCCATCCGTAGTGTTTCTCTTTCTCCTCGACTCCGTGTGTTGATAACTGAGACTCTCGCCATCCGTAGTGTTTCTCTTTCTCCTCGACTCCGTGTGTGTTGATAACTGAGACTCTCGCCATCCGTAGTGTTTCTCTTTCTCCTCGACTCCGTGTGTATTGATAACTGAGACTCTCGCCATCCGTAGTATTTCTCTTTCTCCTCGACTCCGTGTGTGTTGATAACTGAGACTCTCGCCATCCGTAGTGTTTCTCTTTCTCCTCGACTCCGTGTGTGTTGATAACTGAGACTCTGGGCCTCCGTAGGGTTTCTCTTTCTGCTCGACTCCGTGTGTGTTGATAACTGAGACTCTGGGCCTCCGTAGGGTTTTTCTTTCTGCTCGACTCCGTGTGTGTTGATAACTGAGACTCTGGGCCTCCGTAGGGTTTCTCTTTCTGCTCAACTCCGTGTGTGTTGATAACTGAGACTCTCGGCCTCCGTAGGGTTTCTCTTTCTGCTCGACTCCGTGTGTGTTGATAACTGAGACTCTCGGCCTCCGTAGTGTTTCTCTTTCTGCTCGACTCCGTGTGTGTTGATAACTGAGACTCTCGGCCTCCGTAGTGTTTCTCTTTCTCCTCCACTCCCTGTGTGTTGATAACTGAGACTCTGGGCCTCCGTAGTGTTTCTCTTTCTCCTCGACTTCGTGTGTGTTGATAACTGAGACTCTCGCCATCCGTAGTGCGAAGCAAAGATCAAAGATGGTCTCTGCTGAGTGCTGACACGATGAGAGGATATTATATGAATGATGCAAAGACGCTACAATCAATGCATCGCAAGTTCAACCCAAACTGTAGCCAATGTGCACTCTCTCAACCGGTGCACTCTCTCAACCGGTGCACTCTTTCAACCGGTGCACTCGCATGTTGAACGCTTATGCCGGTGCATCGATGCGAATCGGTGAATCTTAACATCCCTAGCCTGTAGTGATACACCTGTACAGATACACCTGTAGGGATACACCTGTAGTTGGGGTGTAACGGTATCCGTATTCGTCCCGTAACGTCGCGGTTCGGACGTCACGGTTCGGCACATGCAGTCACACGGCGAATCTGCCTTTTTTACGAGTGGGAAAAAAGTCTTTCACTCAGGGCAGTATTACACTATATATAATCCAGGGGGCGGTATTGCGCCTAAAAGCCAGCCGCCCGTAAATAACAAATGAAGAACAACAACAAAACACAACAAAACGAACACAATACATGAAGAAGAACAGTTAGCAGCTACGGCGAGTTCACACAACACACAGGAGCTAGAAGACCCACCTGCTTCTTTTAAATCAGCTGTGTGGGAACATGTCGGGTTCCCTGTGGACTACAACAATGATGGGGATCAGACGAGGACGGTGTGTCGGCGTTGTTCGACAGCGGTGCGGTATGCTAGTGGTAACACTTCAAACATGCTCAATCACATCCGAGTCAGTCTCAGTCCCCAGCGAGAGGGTTTCCTCGACGGCGGGTGCCATAGTTACCGCCAACAGATCTGCCCTCACTCTGACAACGTAGACTAACTCATCTTTCTGAAGAACAACTTGAAAATAGAGTAAAGCTTGAGTACCTTTATTTAGGCATAATGGCCTCACACACTCACAAGTTAATTACACATGTTACACATTGCTCCTAAAGGTACACATTTGATTTTGTTTTATATTTATCATTGTATTTATTTTATATCTTGACACCAGGAGATGTTATACAGTTCTGTATTGCCTTTTATTGAAACACTTTCTTATTATTTATTTAAATATTTTCAAGACATTCTTTTTAGTTGTACAGCTTATTTAACCTTTTAGTTTGACATCAGCCATTATAAATAATATGGCCGTGTGTGTGTATGTGTGTGTGTGTGTGTGTGTGTTACTGTTTGTGGTTTGTTTTTAACTGTGTAATACAGTTAATTATTCCAAATGTTAGAGTTCCTTATTTTCATACCAAAACTTGCACGACTGTTAAAAATAAATAACAGCAAAAAAAATGATGCATTTGGGACTTTTTTTTGCTTTTCCTTGTTGTACCGAACCCTGACTTCTGTGACCCGTTACACCCCTAACCTGTAGTGATACATCTGTAGTGATACACCTGTACAGATACACCTGTACAGATACACCTGTACAGATACACCTGTACAGATACACCTGTACAGATACACCTGTAGTGATACACCTGTAGTGATACACCTGTAGTGATACACCTGTACAGATACACCTGTAGTGATACACCTGTAGTGACACACC
>CM070448.1:88708-116208 GCA_036324595.1 Champsocephalus gunnari | reverse complement strand
GTTTCTCCCAGCATGCTCAGCGGCTTCATGCGCTCCATCAGACGCTGAGAACGATGCTCCGCCTCCTGCAGCTTACTCTGCGCCTCATTGGCTGAACACAGGAAACAGGAAGCGTCAACAACCAATCATTATTCAGTAGTCTTACCAGCAGTGTGTGTGTGTGTCAGCAGAGTGTGTGTGAGGTACCCGCAGAGTGTGTGTGTCAGCAGAGTGTGTGTGTGAGGTACCTGCAGAGTGTGTGTGTCAGCAGAGTGTGTGTGTGAGGTACCTGCAGAGTGTGTGTGTGTCAGGATGTTGTTGGTCTCCCTCACGGTGTGGTTGGTTGTCTGCACCACAGAAGAAGAGTCCTCCAGCTGCAGAGAGAGTGTGTGCAGTCTCTGCAGCGCCCCCTGCAGGACAGAGTGAGTGCTGACCGCCTGCAGCTCAGCCCCCTGCAGCGCCGCAGTGCCTGATGGGAAAAGACAACATCAACGTCCAGAAACATCCCATAATATACAGTATGAACAGGTGTGAGGGGTAGGTACCGTTAGCGAGGCTCTGCAGCTCTCTGATTGGCTGATGCAGGAGAAGGGCGGAGCTACGGAGGCTCTCTCTGACCAATCCCAGCCTGCTGGTCACCATGGAGACGTTTACCTGCAGCTCTGGAACAGCAGATCGAGGCGTGAGACACTAACGAGCAGGTATCAACCAGGTGTTCCACGAGTCCCTGCTGACCGCCCTTTAGCGCTGGACATGCGCAGCTCGAGTACCAATAACAACAAAGCCCCCGGTGACCCACGTGACACCGGCTACATATGCCGGTGTCGTCAGAGGATCTGTTCCTTTCATCTCCTCGCCGCGCGAGGGTACCGCGGCTACATTCTTGTAGCGTTCAGGCTGAACGTCCGGTCTGAGGCGTTGCTCTGCCGCGTGCAGCTTCGCGACTGGCAGACGGAGCTACGGGTCGTGAGCGCGTCCTCCAGGAGCTGAGGCCGGCGGGGCAGAGCCTCCACGGACAGGTCTGGGTCCGCTTGTTGCCGGTGACGACAGTGTTCCCGCTCCTCTCCCATAAAGCCCCCCTCATGCTCTCTTGGAGGCTCTGCTCGTGGCGTTGAGCCCGAGCTTCCTCAGCTCTGGCTCATTCAGTTCCCTACGGAAAGCCCAGGGTGCCATATTTTGCCCGTTTTTTGTTTAGATGCAGAGAGTAAGGTAAGTACTGGCCATAGTTACGGTAGTAAGCATAGTTACAGTAGTAACCATGGCCAGTGGGTCTGGGCTCAGCCTAACTATATCGTTGTATTACTGCTCCGAGCACTAGACTCTAGCACCGCACGACATGCAGAGAGCGATCTTCATCGTGGGCTCTGCACGTGTGGCCGTAAGAGGGTTCACGCGCCCCGTGTTACAGCATCGATAACACGCTTCACACACGGCCACAGGTAGCGCTGTGACTGCGCTCTGAGCTGATCTCGTCTTCAGAAGAACCCTAACCCAGTTCTCTTAAACATCGTGTTATTTGACTCGATCTCTTCTGATCGGTAGCAGCAGCCGCTCGGCTGACGTCTAGCGTGTCCCGTTGAGCTTCTTTATTTAGTCCAGCTGGCGAAGGCGGTGCTCTGGCTCCGCCCCCTCTGCCGGTAACGTGGGTGTAGCCACATCCCTCCCCGTGTTGGGCGAGTAGGAGCGTTGCTCCTCCGCTCAGCAGGCAGCGGGGACGGCCGTGTCCTCGCTGCCGGCTCCTACAGACCGGCTCATTCATGTCGCGCCTGGATGGCTTCTCTTGAGCCCGAGGGCGGCCATGACCGCTGCCCCCCTCTGCCTTGGCCTCGAGCATTTGAGGGAGGGTCTCACGCAAAGCGCCTGCTGCATGAGCTGTAGCTTCACGCCTCGGGCGCTCAGAGCGGCTAGCGTCGCAGAGGTGGCCCCTCTCCTCGTCACAACTTCCTCTCCTGCTGAACGTTACCACTGTCTTTGATAATTCCGGCCCGATTAACTCCGGGGCTCGGTACCCCTCCCTACCTGGGGCGAGGCGGCATGTTGCTCAGGACTGAATAGCATGGAGGGTTCTCTTCTCTTCCTCATCACCCATAGGGGATGAAGAGGAGTCAGTGAAGAGGCCGGCGCTCCAGGGTCTGGTTCTGCTGTGCGGTTTGTGATTAACGGTAAAACATTTCAGAATTCCTCCACGGGATGCTATTGTACATCACTCAACCCGCGAAACACACACACTCAGTACAGAGCTAGACCCGCGAAACACACACTCAGTACAGAGCTAGACCCACGAAACACACACACTCAGTACAGAGCTAGACCCGCGAAACACACACACTCAGTACAGAGCTAGACCCACGAAACACACACACTCAGTACAGAGCTAGACCCACGAAACACACACACTCAGTACAGAGCTAGACCCACGAAACACACACACTCAGTACAGAGCTAGACCCACGAAACACACACTCAGTACAGAGCTAGACCCACGAAACACACACACTCAGTACAGAGCTAGACCCACGAAACACACACTCAGTACAGAGCTAGACCCGCGAAACACACACACTCAGTACAGAGCTAGACCCACGAAACACACACACTCAGTACAGAGCTAGACCCGCGAAACACACACTCAGTACAGAGCTAGACCCACGAAACACACACACTCAGTACAGAGCTAGACCCGCGAAACACACACTCAGTACAGAGCTAGACCCACGAAACACACACACTCAGTACAGAGCTAGACCCCCGAAACACACACACTCAGTACAGAGCTAGACCCGCGAAACACACACACTCAGTACAGAGCTAGACCTGCGAAACACACACTCAGTACAGAGCTAGACCCACGAAACACACACTCAGTACAGAGCTAGACCCACGAAACACACACTCAGTACAGAGCTAGACCCACGAAACACACACTCAGTACAGAGCTAGACCCGCGAAACACACACTCAGTACAGAGCTAGACCCGCGAAACACACACTCAGTACAGAGCTAGACCCACGAAACACACACACTCAGTACAGAGCTAGACCCACGAAACACACACTCAGTACAGAGCTAGACCCGCGAAACACACACACTCAGTACAGAGCTAGACCCACGAAACACACACACTCAGTACAGAGCTAGACCCACGAAACACACACACTCAGTACAGAGCTAGACCCACGAAACACACACACTCAGTACAGAGCTAGACCCGCGAAACACACACACTCAGTACAGAGCTAGACCCACGAAACACACACACTCAGTACAGAGCTAGACCCACGAAACACACACACTCAGTACAGAGCTAGACCCACGAAACACACACACTCAGTACAGAGCTAGACCCACGAAACACACACTCAGTACAGAGCTAGACCCACGAAACACACACACTCAGTACAGAGCTAGACCCACGAAACACACACACTCAGTACAGAGCTAGACCCGCGAAACACACACTCAGTACAGAGCTAGACCCACGAAACACACACACTCAGTACAGAGCTAGACCCACGAAACACACACTCAGTACAGAGCTAGACCCACGAAACACACACACTCAGTACAGAGCTAGACCCACGAAACACACACACTCAGTACAGAGCTAGACCCGCGAAACACACACACTCAGTACAGAGCTAGACCTGCGAAACACACACTCAGTACAGAGCTAGACCCACGAAACACACACTCAGTACAGAGCTAGACCCACGAAACACACACACTCAGTACAGAGCTAGACCCACGAAACACACACTCAGTACAGAGCTAGACCCGCGAAACACACACACTCAGTACAGACCTAGACCCGCGAAACACACACTCAGTACAGAGCTAGACCCATGAAACACACACACTCAGTACAGACCTAGACCCGCGAAACGCACACTCAGTACAGAGCTAGACCCATGAAACACACACACTCAGTACAGACCTAGACCCGCGAAACGCACACTCAGTACAGAGCTAGACCCATGAAACACACACACTCAGTACAGACCTAGACCCGCGAAACACACACTCAGTACAGAGCTAGACCCACGAAACACACACTCAGTACAGAGCTAGACCCACGAAACACACACTCAGTACAGAGCTAGACCCACGAAACACACACTCAGTACAGAGCTAGACCCACGGATTTGCGGGCCCAGCTGACAGCCAGCCGCCCAGCTGTAGCTACATGTGTGTATATTTCGCGGGTTTCTAAATGTTTTGTGCGTGTTTATGTTGACAAGGAGGTTTAATGTGCTACACAAAACGTGCAGTCGGTTTCATTTGCATCGCCGTTTGTAGTGGAGTTAGCAGGGTATTTTTATTTTAACTCTCGTCCCAAATTCGTCCCAAAATTATTTTGTATCCTCCCCGACACTCTTTTGTTCGGCCCCGGGACGACGGGACGTCCTTCAGCTCGAGCCCCGGATGCACGATGCAAGCCTTCGCCCTGATGTCGAGTTGTGTCCTTATTGGTGCAGACTCGTCGCCAGGTTTGGCCTGCTCAGTCACCACAGTCGGAGACGTGTCCTCCGTAGTGAGCCAGTCGAGCCAGGGGAGCTGTTTGGGGCAGCTGCCCTGCAGGCACTGCAGCTGCTGCCCAAGCTAGGCAGACCAGGCAGCAGCTCTCGGGTCTTCATAGGCCTGGCCCGCTCCCAGCAGGCCCAGGGGCCGCTCTAGCAGCCGCTCTCAGCCACCAGCGTACAGTGGTGGTCTGCGCAGGTCCCAGCGGCCCACTCATCCGCCTCCCGGGGGCTTTCGTCCCCCGGCCGCCGGCCTTCTAGGCGGCCTCGTGCCTCAGAGCCTTACCGGCAAGGAGGGGCCTATCTCCTGATGGGCGTGCCCATGGGTGCCAGCCCATCCCGCCAGGAGACTGTCACCGTAGGTGCATGTCTCTCAGGGTGGGGTGCGGCAGGCAGGACTGTTCAGGGTCTGCCCAGCAGAGTGCACGTCAACAGGCGAGAGCTCCGGGCCGTGCAGCTTGCACTCACGCACTTTCTACCCCACTGGGGGGCGAGCACGTGCGTGTTCCTTGGGACAACATGCCCACTGTTGCCCAGACAGCAGTCCCTTCTAGACAGTGGGCGTTCTCACTCCACTCTGAGGGTTCATGTGGCTGCTATATCTGCCCCACGTGTTCGGGTCGACGGCGCCACGGCGGGGTGCCACAGGTCGGTGTCCCTCTTTATGAGAGGGGCTTTACGGCAGCGTCCCCCTTGCACCCCGAGGGCTCCGGCTTGGGACCTGCCCCTGCTGCCGGATGCCCCATCATCTCCTCCCTTCGAGCCCCTGGCCCAGGTGGGGCTCAGGTGGCTGCCCACGGAGGCAGCATTTCGGCTTTCCATAGCCTCAGGGAAGTGAGTCATGGAGCTACATGCCCTCTCTGTGAGCGATACATGCCCGAGGTGGAACTCTCAGGCGTTGCCCTTTGGGCAAATGTGGCATTCCCGCCCGGGGTCCTTCCACAAACCCACTTCAGTCAGCCTGCCCAGCTGGCACGCTCTGACATTGATACATTCAGGAGAACGGCACGTCGAAGTTGCCGTGCCCTGGGGGTGCCCTGGGGGTGCCCTGGGGGTGCCCTGGAGGTGCCCTGGAGGTGCCCTGGGGGTGCCCTGGGGGTGCCCAGGGGGTGCCCTGGGGGTGCCCAAAGCGCGTATATCGAGGCTACTGCCTGCATACGGCAGGAGGAGCAGCTCTTCGTTTGCCATGGCGGCACTAAAGGAGGCTGTGCCCGTTAATCAGCGATGGGCCCACTGGGTTGTCGACACCATCGGACATGCCTACGGGGCCAGGGTTGCCCCTGGAGACCATCTGCGCCGCAGTGTCGTGGGCGTCTTCTGGCACATTCTCCAGTTGTCATCAGGTCAATGTCGCCACTCCCCGTCCTTTGGGCGTGGTCCTTCTGCCGAGCCCCGCTGCTTCCAGTGGGGAGCAAGGGCTTGGGTTCTTCATGACACAGTAGGGACGAAATTGAACGATAGCTACGTCTGTAACTACGGTTCGAGTCCCGGATGACCGCCAGAGTATCCTGTCACTCAGAATTCTTGTGTGCTCGTGAGGAGATGAAAGGAACAGATCCTCTGACGACACCGGCTGATATAGCCGGTGTCACGTGGGTCACAGGTGACTTTGTTGTTATTGGTACTCGAGCTGCGCATGCGCGCGATGGACAGATCCAGTGCTAAAGCACCGCCTCTGGCGGTCAGTAGGGACTCATAGACCGTAGTTACAGATGTCACTATCGATCTACCTGCTCTCTGAGTCACTAACGAGCAGGTGGTAACCAGGTGATCTGCCTGCTCTCTGAGTCACTAACGAGCAGGTGGTAACCAGGTGATCTGCCTGCTCTCTGAGTCACTAACGAGCAGGTGGTAACCAGGTGATCTGCCTGCTCTCTGAGTCACTAACGAGCAGGTGGTAACCAGGTGATCTGCCTGCTCTCTGAGTCACTAACGAGCAGGTGGTAACCAGGTGATCTGCCTGCTCTCTGAGTCACTAACGAGCAGGTGGTAACCAGGTGATCTGCCTGCTCTCTGAGTCACTAACGAGCAGGTGGTAACCAGGTGATCTGCCTGCTCTCTGAGTCACTAACGAGCAGGTGGTAACCAGGTGATCTGCCTGCTCTCTGAGTCACTAACGAGCAGGTGGTAACCAGGTGATGTACCTGCTCTCTGAGTCACTAACGAGCAGGTGGTAACCAGGTGATCTGCCTGCTCTCTGAGTCACTAACGAGCAGGTGGTAACCAGGTGATCTGCCTGCTCTCTGAGTCACTAACGAGCAGGTGGTAACCAGGTGATCTGCCTGCTCTCTGAGTCACTAACGAGCAGGTGGTAACCAGGTGATCTGCCTGCTCTCTGAGTCACTAACGAGCAGGTGGTAACCAGGTGATGTACCTGCTGCTGTCTTGTTCAGGTGGACAGCTTCCTGCAACACCTCGGTGCTGACCCTCAGCGAGGAGGTGTTCTGCAGCTGCTCTGATTGGACCGTCTGAAACACACACATTAAAGTTAGCTCCTTCATTCTCTGGCCTGATGTAATCCAGGCAAAGACGCATTGGCCAATCAGAGACGAGCACGCTCACCTTGCTGACGGCGAGGGCGGCGGATGCGACCTGATGGGCGGAGTCAACTCTGTGTGTGACGTCACTGTCCAGCTGGACCAATCGGGAGCCGTTGTGCGAGACGTTGCACACCGAGTACAGCAAGCTGCGGAGAGACGTGTTAATGATGCTCCAAAACACAAGCTGATGCTAAGCTACATGCTACAGCTGGTACCTGTGCAGCGAGTGGGCGTGGCTCTGCAGGAGGTGGGCGTGGCTCTCCGCTCGGAAGACGTTCTCCAGAGCATCGAGCATCTTCAGTCCCACCACCAGCGCCTCCACCTGTCTCCTCAGCAGGGGGCGCACCTGCTCCAGCTGCCCCCCCCACACCTCCACCTGCTGAGGGGCGGGGCTTATTATCACACAGCATTTATCATCTTTAATAGTGTTGCTGTGTGTGTGTGTCTTACTGCGCTGCTGTTGGTCATCTCCTCTGTCAGACTGATGATGTCATCGAGCATCAGCTGACTCTCCTCCATCACCCCCTCCACAGAGGCCACGCCCCCCCCCACCTGCTGCTGCTTCACCTGCAGGGAAACATGTTATTATAATAAATCAACTCTTTTATTTTGAGAATATGTTTTGATGCTCACCTTCAGCGCCTGCAGCTGGGTGTGTGTGGCGTCCAGCAGAGTGTGTGTGTGTGTGTTTCTGTGTGTGCTGTCGCTCAGGTGTGTGTGTGCGTGTTGCAGTGTTTCTATGGCGACAGTGAAGATGGTGTCGAGGAGGCGGAGCCTGTTGTCCAGCGACGCCATGCTGGACAGGAAGTGGTCCTGCAGCGAGCGGGCGAGAGACTGCGACCGACTGCAGAGAGAGAGAGAGAGAATTAATCATTCATTATTATTATTATTATTAAAGTGATTCCTTAAATCACTGAACATTCACCTGAGCTCCTGATTGGCCAACGCGTTGGCGCCCGTTAGATTGACAGCTCTGATGTTTTCCAACATGGCCGCCATCTCCTGAAGCAGCTGCGTCTGATTGGCCGAATCCAGCTGCTCAACAGAGGTGAGGTTCAGAAGCCCCGTCTCCCTCTGCAGCTCTGCACCAATCAAAGTGCACAGTTACTTATGATATCATACATGTGGAGTTAATAATCGTGTGTGTGTGTGTGTGTGTGTGTGTGTGTGTGTGTGTGTGTGTGTGTGTGTGTGTGTGTGTGTGTGTGTGTGTGAGAGCTCACCCTGGATGCTGCCCTGCAGGTTGCTGATGCTCTCCAGCAGCAATGCACCCTGGGAAAGGCTCTTGTTCGTGGACACTCCCACTTCCTTCAGCTGACGGGGGACCTGGCCAATCAGGAGGGAGGATATTTATTAAGATGCTTATCAAACGTTTATAGACGTGATGTAGCAGAGAGGATCATGGGTACCTGCTGCAGCAGCGCCGTGAGGTCAGTGGTTAGGAGGCCGAGCCTGTCCTCCACTGAGGACACGGAGACACGTTCTGCAGACAGCACCTACACACACACACACACACACACACACACACACACACACACACACACACACACACACACACACACACACACACACACACACACACACACACACACACACACACACACACACACACACACACACACCACACACACACACACACACACACACACACACACACACACACACACACACACACACACACACACACACACACACACACACACACACACACACACACACACACACACACACACACACACACACACACACACACACACACACACACACACACACACACACACACACACGTTGTAAGAATGGGATGTGTCCTGATGCTCAAAGAAGCTTCAGTGATTGAGCAGGTGATAGTCAGCGTGCTCACCCTCAGGTCTCTGGTCCGGTTCTCCAGCAGAACCAGCTGACGGTACGGGGCCGCAGCGAGGGCACTGAGGTTCACAGACAGGAAGTGGTCGTGTACTTCCTGCAGGTCGTCCAATAGCATGCCGGTACACTCATCATCACACGCTGTCAGGAGAACACACACACACACATTTAAGTGTTATAAGTGTCCGAATAAAGTCCACTCTGTGAACTGTCACTGAGAGCACAGGAAGCTACAGTCAGATGTGTGTGTGTGTGTGTGTGTGTTGTTGGTGTACTCACACACACAGGCCCCCTCCAGCAGGACGTGCCTCTCCTCACACAGGTCACATGACCTTCCTGTGACTCCAGCCTTGCACTCACACTGCCCCCCTGCAGCGTCACACAGCTGGCTCTCTGACCCCCAATCACTGCAGCCGCACAGCACACACACTCCGCCCGGCAACGAGGGGTTCCCATAGTAACCCACAGAACACCTGTGCACAACAGTGTGAAGTCACGGAGGAAATTCTAAATCAAAGCTGCACTAAAGATGAGTGAGTGACTGACCTCTCGCAGTATCTGCCCTCGAATCCTGGGTGACAGGCGGAGCAGCGGAAGTCCCCGAATCCTCCCTCTGACACACAGGTGAGGCTGAAGCTACACACACACACACACACACACACACACACACACACACACACACACACACACACACACACACACACACACACACACACACACACACACACACACACACACACACACACACACACACACACACACACACACACACACACACACACACACACACACACACACACACACACACACACACACAGTTAGAATCATCACAGACAGTGTTACAGGTACAGGTGTGTACAGGTGTGTCCAGGTGTGTACATGTGTGGTGCAGGTGTGTACAGGTGTGTCCAGGTGTGTACATGTGTGGTGCAGGTGTGTACAGGTGTGTACAGGTGTGTACATGTGTGGTACATGTGTGGTACAGGTGTGGTACAGGTGTGTACATGTGTGGTACAGGTGTGGTGCAGGTGTGCCCAGGTGTGTACATGTGTGGTACAGGTGTGTACAGGTGTGTACAGGTGTGCCCAGGTGTGTACATGTGTGGTACAGGTGTGTACAGGTGTGTACAGGTGTGCCCAGGTGTGTCCAGGTGTGTACATGTGTGTACATGTGTGGTACATGTGTGGTACAGGTGTGTACAGGTGTGTCCAGGTGTGTACAGGTGTGCCCAGGTGTGTACATGTGTGGTACAGGTGTGTACAGGTGTGTACAGGTGTGTACAGGTGTGTACAGGTGTGTCCAGGTGTGGTACAGGTGTGTACAGGTGTGGTGCAGGTGTGTACAGGTGTGTACAGGTGTGCCCAGGTGTGTCCAGGTGTGGTACAGGTGTGGTACAGGTGTGTCCAGGTGTGGTACAGGTGTGTACAGGTGTGGTGCAGGTGTGTACAGGTGTGTACAGGTGTGCCCAGGTGTGTACATGTGTGGTACAGGTGTGTACATGTGTGTCCAGGTGTGTGCATGTGTGGTACAGGTGTGGTACAGGTGTGTACAGGTGTGTACAGGTGTGGTGCAGGTGTGTCCAGGTGTGTACAGGTGTGTCCAGGTGTGTACAGGTGTGTACAGGTGTGTGCATGTGTGGTACAGGTGTGGTAGAGGTGTGGTACAGGTGTGCCCAGGTGTGCCCAGGTGTGTACAGGTGTGTACAGGTGTGTACAGGTGTGGTACAGGTGTGGTACAGGTGTGCCCAGGTGTGCCCAGGTGTGTCCAGGTGTGTACAGGTGTGTACAGGTGTGTACAGGTGTGTACAGGTGTGGTACAGGTGTGGTACAGGTGTGGTACAGGTGTGCCCAGGTGTGCCCAGGTGTGTACAGGTGTGCCCAGGTGTGTCCAGGTGTGTACAGGTGTGTCCAGGTGTGTCCAGGTGTGGTACAGGTGTGGTACAGGTGTGTACAGGTGTATACAGGTGTGGTACAGGTGTGTACAGGTGTGTACAGGTGTGAACAGGTGTGGTACAGGTGTGGTACAGGTGTGTACAGGTGTGAACAGGTGTGTCCAGGTGTGTACAGGTGTGTCCAGGTGTGGTACAGGTGTGTCCAGGTGTGTATAGGTGTGGTGTGCCCAGGTGTGTCCAGGTGTGGTACAGGTGTGTACAGGTGTGTACAGGTGTGAACAGGTGTGTACAGGTGTGAACAGGTGTGTCCAGGTGTGGTACAGGTGTGGTACAGGTGTGTCCAGGTGTGTACAGGTGTGTATAGGTGTGGTGTGTCCAGGTGTGTCCAGGTGTGAACAGGTGTGTATAGGTGTGTTACCTGTTGTCCCGGCGGGGGCAGGCGCAAAGCGAACAGTCGCTGATGGAGCCGCTCACGTTCCCATGATACCCAGCGGCACAGAGATGACAGCTCGACCCTGCGGTGTGGTGCTCACAGCTCTGACACACACACACACATTTACACACACAATAACACACACATCAGACGACCTACTAGTACTAAATGCAGGCGTGAGGCGTGTGTGAGCCTCTGTTAGTGTGTGTTAGGCGTGTGTGAGCCTCTGTTAGTGTGTGTTAGGCGTGTGTGAGCCTCTGTTAGCGTGTGTTAGGCGTGTGTGTGCCTCTGTTAGTGTGTTAGGCGTGTGTGTGCCTCTGTTAGTGTGTGTGAGCCTCTGTTAGTGTGTGTGTGCCTCTGTTAGTGTGTGTTAGGCGTGTGTGTGCCTCTGTTAGTGTGTGTTAGGCGTGTGTGAGCCTCTGTTAGTGTGTGTTAGGCGTGTGTGTGCCTCTGTTAGTGTGTGTTAGGCGTGTGTGAGCCTCTGTTAGTGTGTGTGAGCCTCTGTTAGTGTGTGTTAGGCGTGTGTGTGCCTCTGTTAGCGTGTGTTAGGCGTGTGTGAGCCTCTGTTAGCGTGTGTTAGGCGTGTGTGAGCCTCTGTTAGTGTGTGTTAGGCGTGTGTGTGCCTCTGTTAGTGTGTGTTAGGCGTGTGTGAGCCTCTGTTAGCGTGTGTTAGGCGTGTGTGAGCCTCTGTTAGCGTGTGTGTGCGTACCTTATATTTAATCTTTTTTCCCTTTAGACCCTTGCGGTTTATTCTTAAAAAACCCTTACCCTTACCCACCCCCCATGTTCCCTCTGCTGGTCTATGGTCTTGTAGAGGGTAGCGGTCCCCTCTGCTGGTCTATGGCCTTGTAGAGGGTAACGGTCCCCTCTGCTGGTCTATGGCCTTGTAGAGGGTAACGGTCCCCTCTGCTGGTCTATGGCCTTGTAGAGGGTAGCGGTCCCCTCTGCTGGTCTATGGCCTTGTAGAGGGTAACGGTCCCCTCTGCTGGTCTATGGCCTTGTAGAGGGTAACGGTCCCCTCTGCTGGTCTATGGCCTTGTAGAGGGTAACGGTCCCCTCTGCTGGTCTATGGCCTTGTAGAGGGTAACGGTCCCCTCTGCTGGTCTATGGCCTTGTAGAGGGTAACGGTCCCCTCTGCTGGTCTATGGCCTTGTAGAGGGTAACGGTCCCCTCTGCTGGTCTATGGCCTTGTAGAGGGTAACGGTCCCCTCTGCTGGTCTATGGCCTTGTAGAGGGTAACGGTCCCCTCTGCCGGTCTATGGCCTTGTAGAGGGTAACGGTCCCCTCTGCCGGTCTATGGCCTTGTAGAGGGTAACGGTCCCCTCTGCGGTCTATGGCCTTGTAGAGGGTAACGGTCCCCTCTGCCGGTCTGTGGTCTTGTAGAGGGTAACGGTCCCCTCTGCCGGTCTGTGGCCTTGTAGAGGGTAACGGTCCCCTCTGCTGGTCCTTGGCCTTGTAGAGGGTAACGGTCCCCTCTGCTGGTCTGTGGCCTTGTAGAGGGTAACGGTCCCCTCTGCCGGTCTATGGTCTTGTAGAGGGTAACGGTCCCCTCTGCCGGTCTGTGGCCTTGTAGAGGGTAACGGTCCCCTCTGCTGGTCCTTGGCCTTGTAGAGGGTAACAGTCCCCTCTGCTGGTCTATGGTCTTGTAGAGGGTAACGGCCCCCTCTGCTGGTCTGTGGCCTTGTAGAGGGTAACGGTCCCCTCTGCTGGTCTGTGGCCTTGTAGAGGGTAACGGTCCCCTCTGCTGGTCTATGGCCTTGTAGAGGGTAACGGCTCCCTCTGCTGGTCTATGGTCTTGTAGAGGGTAACGGCTCCCTCTGCTGGTCTATGGCCTTGTAGAGGGTAACGGTCCCCTCTGCTGGTCTATGGCCTTGTAGAGGGTAACGGTCCCCTCTGCTGGTCTATGGCCTTGTAGAGGGTAACGGTCCCCTATGCTGGTCTATGGTCTTGTAGAGGGTAACGGTCCCCTCTGCTGGTCTATGGTCTTGTAGAGGGTAACGGTCCTCTCTGCTGGTCTATGGCCTTGTAGAGGGTAACGGTCCCCTCTGCTGGTCTATGGCCTTGTAGAGGGTAACGGTCCCCTCTGCTGGTCTATGGTCTTGTAGAGGGTAACGGTCCTCTCTGCTGGTCTATGGCCTTGTAGAGGGTAACGGTCCCCTATGCTGGTCTATGGCCTTGTAGAGGGTAGCGGTCCCCTCTGCTGGTCTATGGCCTTGTAGAGGGTAACGGTCCCCTATGCTGGTCTGTGGCCTTGTAGAGGGTAGCGGTCCCCTCTGCTGGTCTGTGGCCTTGTAGAGGGTAGCGGTCCCCTATGCTGGTCTATGGCCTTGTAGAGGGTAGCGGTCCCCTCTGCTGGTCTATGGCCTTGTAGAGGGTAGCGGTCCCCTCTGCTGGTCTATGGCCTTGTAGAGGGTAGCGGTCCCCTCTGCTGGTCTATGGCCTTGTAGAGGGTAGCGGTCCCCTCTGCTGGTCTATGGCCTTGTTGAGGGTAGCGGTCCCCTCTGCTGGTCTATGGCCTTGTAGAGGGTAGCGGTCCCCTCTGCCGGTCTATGGCCTTGTAGAGGGTAGCGGTCCCCTCTGCCGGTCTATGGCCTTGTAGAGGGTAGCGGTCCCCTCTGCCGGTCTATGGCCTTGTAGAGGGTAGCGGTCCCCTCTGCTGGTCTATGGCCTTGTAGAGGGTAGCGGTCCCCTCTGCTGGTCTATGGCCTTGTAGAGGGTAGCGGTCCCCTCTGCTGGTCTGTGGCCTTGTAGAGGGTAGCGGGGTACAGAGTGCATGTGACGCAGAGATAGGTCGTTGTGCTCCCTCTCTCTGGTTCTTATCTATATCTATAGAGCTGCTCGGGTCTTGATGGATTGAGTGGAAAGTTCATGAGAACTTTCTAGAGGGTCATCAAGAATAGCTTGTATCCAGTGACCTTTGACCTCTCTGTCTGTGTCTGTGTGTTCTCTGGTTCCATTAACCCAGCCACGTCTTTGTTCTTGTCTTGTATCTATCTCTACGCCGGGACCCGGAGTCCAGGCTGATCCTCATGCTGTAGTCCTGTGTCCTGGATCCTCTACCCTGAGGTCTGGATTAAGTGGTGGACTTCGGGTCGTGGCTGAACCCGTCTCTGCGGTCCTGCCTTGGGTCTCGTCTTGCTGCTTCCCTGATGGCTTCCTCAGGACTGTAGCTGACCTCCTCGTGGATTCATCTTCTCATCACAGACACATGCATTTCCTAACGTTCGGTCTCTATGCTGTAAAATGTATTATCTCTTGGATTCACACACGGCATCTATTGCAGTCTGTCCGTCCTGGAGAGGATCCTCCTCTGCTGCTCTCCTGAGGCTCCACCAAAAATCGTTTATAAATAAAACTTGATTTGATTTGAGCGTGTGTTAGGCGTGTGTGAGCATCTGTTAGCGTGTGGTAGCCTCTGTTAGCGTGTGGTAGCCTCTGTTAGCGTGTGTGAGCCTCTGTTAGCGTGTGTGAGCCTCTGTTAGCGTGTGTGAGCCTCTGTTAGCGTGTGTGAGCCTCTGTTAGCGTGTGGTAGCCTCTGTTAGCGTGTGGTAGCCTCTGTTAGCGTGTGTGAGCCTCTGTTAGCGTGTGTGAGCCTCTGTTAGCGTGTGTGAGCCTCTGTTAGCGTGTGGTAGCCTCTGTTAGCGTGTGTGAGCCTCTGTTAGCGTGTGGTAGCCTCTGTTAGCGTGTGTGAGCCTCTGTTAGCGTGTGTGAGCCTCTGTTAGCGTGTGGTAGCCTCTGTTAGCGTGTGTGAGCCTCTGTTAGCGTGTGTGAGCCTCTGTTAGCGTGTGGTAGCCTCTGTTAGCGTGTGTGAGCCTCTGTTAGCGTGTGGTAGCCTCTGTTAGCGTGTGTGAGCCTCTGTTAGCGTGTGTGAGCCTCTGTTAGCGTGTGGTAGCCTCTGTTAGCGTGTGGTAGCCTCTGTTAGCGTGTGGTAGCCTCTGTTAGCGTGTGATAGCCTCTATTAGCGTGTGGCAGCCTCTGTTAGCGTGTGTGAGCCTCTGTTAGCGTGTGGTAGCCTCTGTTAGCGTGTGGTAGCCTCTGTTAGCGTGTGGTAGCCTCTATTAGCGTGTGTGAGCCTCTGTTAGTGTGTGGTAGCCTCTGTTAGCGTGTGTGAGCCTCTGTTAGCGTGTGTGAGCCTCTGTTAGCGTGTGGTAGCCTCTGTTAGCGTGTGGTAGCCTCTGTTAGCGTGTGGTAGCCTCTGTTAGCGTGTGGTAGCCTCTGTTAGCGTGTGGTAGCCTCTGTTAGCGTGTGGTAGCCTCTGTTAGCGTGTGGTAGCCTCTGTTAGCGTGTGTGAGCCTCTGTTAGCGTGTGGTAGCCTCTGTTAGCGTGTGGTAGCCTCTATTAGCGTGTGGTAGCCTCTGTTAGCGTGTGTGAGCCTCTGTTAGCGTGTGGTAGCCTCTGTTAGCGTGTGGTAGCGTGTGGTAGCCTCTGTTAGCGTGTGTGAGCCTCTGTTAGCGTGTGTGAGCCTCTGTTAGCGTGTGGTAGCCTCTGTTAGCGTGTGGTAGCCTCTGTTAGCGTGTGGTAGCCTCTGTTAGCGTGTGGTAGCCTCTGTTAGCGTGTGGTAGCCTCTGTTAGCGTGTGGTAGCCTCTGTTAGCGTGTGGTAGCCTCTGTTAGCGTGTGGTAGCCTCTGTTAGCGTGTGTGAGCCTCTGTTAGCGTGTGGTAGCCTCTGTTAGCGTGTGGTAGCCTCTGTTAGCGTGTGGTAGCCTCTGTTAGCGTGTGGTAGCCTCTGTTAGCGTGTGGTAGCCTCTGTTAGCGTGTGGTAGCCTCTGTTAGCGTGTGGTAGCCTCTGTTAGCGTGTGTGAGCCTCTGTTAGCGTGTGATAGCCTCTATTAGCGTGTGGCAGCCTCTGTTAGCGTGTGTGAGCCTCTGTTAGCGTGTGGTAGCCTCTGTTAGCGTGTGGTAGCCTCTGTTAGCGTGTGGTAGCCTCTGTTAGCGTGTGGTAGCCTCTGTTAGCGTGTGGTAGCCTCTGTTAGCGTGTGGTAGCCTCTGTTAGCGTGTGGTAGCCTCTGTTAGCGTGTGTGAGCCTCTGTTAGCGTGTGGTAGCCTCTGTTAGCGTGTGGTAGCCTCTGTTAGCGTGTGGTAGCCTCTGTTAGCGTGTGGTAGCCTCTGTTAGCGTGTGGTAGCCTCTGTTAGCGTGTGGTAGCCTCTGTTAGCGTGTGGTAGCCTCTGTTAGCGTGTGGTAGCCTCTGTTAGCGTGTGATAGCCTCTATTAGCGTGTGGCAGCCTCTGTTAGCGTGTGTGAGCCTCTGTTAGCGTGTGGTAGCCTCTGTTAGCGTGTGGTAGCCTCTGTTAGCGTGTGGTAGCCTCTGTTAGCGTGTGGTAGCCTCTGTTAGCGTGTGGTAGCCTCTGTTAGCGTGTGGTAGCCTCTGTTAGCGTGTGTGAGCCTCTGTTAGCGTGTGGTAGCCTCTGTTAGCGTGTGGTAGCCTCTGTTAGCGTGTGGTAGCCTCTGTTAGCGTGTGGTAGCCTCTGTTAGCGTGTGGTAGCCTCTGTTAGCGTGTGGTAGCCTCTGTTAGCGTGTGGTAGCCTCTGTTAGCGTGTGTGAGCCTCTGTTAGCGTGTGGTAGCCTCTGTTAGCGTGTGGTAGCCTCTATTAGCGTGTGGTAGCCTCTGTTAGCGTGTGTGAGCCTCTGTTAGCGTGTGGTAGCCTCTGTTAGCGTGTGGTAGCGTGTGGTAGCCTCTGTTAGCGTGTGTGAGCCTCTGTTAGCGTGTGTGAGCCTCTGTTAGCGTGTGGTAGCCTCTGTTAGCGTGTGGTAGCCTCTGTTAGCGTGTGGTAGCCTCTGTTAGCGTGTGGTAGCCTCTGTTAGCGTGTGGTAGCCTCTGTTAGCGTGTGGTAGCCTCTGTTAGCGTGTGGTAGCCTCTGTTAGCGTGTGGTAGCCTCTGTTAGCGTGTGTGAGCCTCTGTTAGCGTGTGGTAGCCTCTGTTAGCGTGTGGTAGCCTCTGTTAGCGTGTGTGAGCCTCTGTTAGCGTGTGGTAGCCTCTATTAGCGTGTGTGAGCCTCTGTTAGCGTGTGGTAGCCTCTGTTAGCGTGTGGTAGCCTCTGTTAGCGTGTGGTAGCCTCTGTTAGCGTGTGGTAGCCTCTATTAGCGTGTGGCAGCCTCTGTTAGTGTGTGTGAGCCTCTGTTAGCCTCTATTAGCGTGTGGTAGCCTCTGTTAGCGTGTGGTAGCCTCTGTTAGCGTGTGTGAGCCTCTGTTAGTGTGTGTGAGCCTCTATTAGCGTGTGGTAGCCTCTGTTAGCGTGTGGTAGCGTCTGTTAGCGTGTGTGAGCCTCTGTTAGCGTGTGTGAGCCTCTGTTAGCGTGTGTGAGCCTCTGTTCGCGTGTGGTAGCCTCTGTTAGCGTGTGGTAGCCTCTGTTAGCGTGTGGCAGCCTCTGTTAGCGTGTGGTAGCCTCTGTTAGCGTGTGGTAGCCTCTGTTAGCGTGTGGTAGCCTCTGTTAGCGTGTGTGAGCCTCTGTTAGCGTGTGTGAGCCTCTATTAGCGTGTGTGAGCCTCTATTAGCGTGTGGTAGCCTCTGTTAGCGTGTGTGAGCCTCTGTTAGCGTGTGGTAGCGTCTGTTAGCGTGTGTGAGCCTCTGTTAGCGTGTGGTAGCGTCTGTTAGCGTGTGTGAGCCTCTGTTAGCGTGTGTGAGCCTCTGTTAGCGTGTGGTAGCCTCTGTTCGCGTGTGGTAGCCTCTGTTCGCGTGTGGTAGCCTCTGTTCGCGTGTGGTAGCCTCTGTTAGCGTGTGTTAGCCTCTGTTAGCATGTGTGAGCCTCTGTTAGCGTGTGGTAGCCTCTGTTAGCGTGTGTGAGCCTCTGTTAGCGTGTGTTAGCCTCTGTTAGCGTGTGTGAGCCTCTGTTAGCGTGTGTGAGCCTCTGTTAGCGTGTGTGAGCCTCTGTTAGCGTGTGGTAGCCTCTGTTAGCGTGTGGTAGCCTCTGTTAGCGTGTGGTAGCCTCTGTTAGCGTGTGTGAGCCTCTGTTAGCGTGTGTGAGCCTCTGTTAGCGTGTGTGAGCCTCTGTTAGCGTGTGTGAGCCTCTGTTAGCGTGTGTGAGCCTCTGTTAGCGTGTGTGAGCCTCTGTTAGCGTGTGGTAGCCTCTGTTAGCGTGTGGTAGCCTCTGTTAGCGTGTGTGAGCCTCTGTTAGCGTGTGGTAGCCTCTGTTAGCGTGTGTGAGCCTCTGTTAGCATGTGTGAGCCTCTGTTAGCGTGTGGTAGCCTCTGTTAGCGTGTGTGAGCCTCTGTTAGCGTGTGGTAGCCTCTGTTAGCATGTGTGAGCCTCTGTTAGCGTGTGGTAGCCTCTGTTAGCGTGTGTGAGCCTCTGTTAGCGTCTGTTAGCGTGTGTGAGCCTCTGTTAGCGTGTGGTAGCGTCTGTTAGCGTGTGTGAGCCTCTGTTAGCGTGTGTGAGCCTCTGTTAGCGTGTGGTAGCCTCTGTTCGCGTGTGGTAGCCTCTGTTCGCGTGTGGTAGCCTCTGTTCGCGTGTGGTAGCCTCTGTTAGCGTGTGTTAGCCTCTGTTAGCATGTGTGAGCCTCTGTTAGCGTGTGGTAGCCTCTGTTAGCATGTGTGAGCCTCTGTTAGCGTGTGTTAGCCTCTGTTAGCGTGTGTGAGCCTCTGTTAGCGTGTGTGAGCCTCTGTTAGCGTGTGTGAGCCTCTGTTAGCGTGTGGTAGCCTCTGTTAGCGTGTGGTAGCCTCTGTTAGCGTGTGGTAGCCTCTGTTAGCGTGTGTGAGCCTCTGTTAGCGTGTGTGAGCCTCTGTTAGCGTGTGTGAGCCTCTGTTAGCGTGTGTGAGCCTCTGTTAGCGTGTGTGAGCCTCTGTTAGCGTGTGTGAGCCTCTGTTAGCGTGTGGTAGCCTCTGTTAGCGTGTGGTAGCCTCTGTTAGCGTGTGTGAGCCTCTGTTAGCGTGTGGTAGCCTCTGTTAGCGTGTGTGAGCCTCTGTTAGCATGTGTGAGCCTCTGTTAGCGTGTGGTAGCCTCTGTTAGCGTGTGTGAGCCTCTGTTAGCGTGTGGTAGCCTCTGTTAGCATGTGTGAGCCTCTGTTAGCGTGTGGTAGCCTCTGTTAGCGTGTGTGAGCCTCTGTTAGCGTGTGGTAGCCTCTGTTAGCATGTGTGAGCCTCTGTTAGCGTGTGGTAGCCTCTGTTAGCGTGTGGTAGCCTCTGTTAGCATGTGTGTGAGCCTCTGTTAGCGTGTGTGAGCCTCTGTTAGCATGTGTGAGCCTCTGTTAGCATGTGTGTGAGCCTCTGTTAGCGTGTGTGAGCCTCTGTTAGCGTGTGGTAGCCTCTGTTAGCGTGTGGTAGCCTCTGTTAGCGTGTGTGAGCCTCTGTTAGCGTGTGGTAGCCTCTGTTAGCGTGTGTGAGCCTCTGTTAGCGTGTGTGAGCCTCTGTTAGCGTGTGGTAGCCTCTGTTAGCGTGTGGTAGCCTCTGTTAGCATGTGTGAGCCTCTGTTAGCGTGTGGTAGCCTCTGTTAGCGTGTGGTAGCCTCTGTTAGCATGTGTGAGCCTCTGTTAGCGTGTGGTAGCCTCTGTTAGCGTGTGGTAGCCTCTGTTAGCATGTGTGAGCCTCTGTTAGCGTGTGGTAGCCTCTGTTAGCGTGTGGTAGCCTCTGTTAGCGTGTGGTAGCCTCTGTTAGCATGTGTGTGAGCCTCTGTTAGCGTGTGGTAGCCTCTGTTAGCGTGTGGTAGCCTCTGTTAGCATGTGTGAGCCTCTGTTAGCGTGTGGTAGCCTCTGTTAGCGTGTGGTAGCCTCTGTTAGCATGTGTGAGCCTCTGTTAGCGTGTGGTAGCCTCTGTTAGCGTGTGGTAGCCTCTGTTAGCGTGTGGTAGCCTCTGTTAGCGTGTGGTAGCCTCTGTTAGCATGTGTGTGAGCCTCTGTTAGCGTGTGGTAGCCTCTGTTAGCGTGTGTGAGCCTCTGTTAGCGTGTGGTAGCCTCTGTTAGCGTGTGGTAGCCTCTGTTAGCATGTGTGAGCCTCTGTTAGCGTGTGTGAGCCTCTGTTAGCGTGTGGTAGCCTCTGTTAGCGTGTGGTAGCGTGTTACCTGGCATGCTCCTGTCTCCGGGTCACATGTCTCGCTGTGGTTGTTGCAGCGGCATTGAACACACGGAGGAATAAACAGAGAGCGCCGACTCTGAGACGACAACTCAGAGAGAGGCTGCTGGAAGAAACCTGAAGAACACTCCTGCAGACAGACAGGCGAGAGACAGGTGAGAGACAGACAGGTGAGACAGGTGAGAGACAGACAGGTGAGAGACAGACAGGTGAGAGACAGACAGGCGAGAGACAGACAGGTGAGAGTCAGACAGGTGAGACAGGTGAGAGACAGACAGGTGAGAGACAGACAGGCGAGAGTCAGACAGGTGAGACAGGTGAGAGACAGACAGGTGAGAGACAGACAGGCGAGAGACAGACAGGTGAGAGTCAGACAGGTGAGAGACAGACAGGTGAGAGACAGACAGGTGAGACACAGGTGAGAGACATACAGGTGATAGACAGACAGGTGAGAGAGAGACAGGTGAGAGACAGACAGGAGAGAGTCAGACAGGTGAGAGAGAGACAGGTGAGAGACAGACAGGTGAGACACAGGTGAGAGACATACAGGTGATAGACAGACAGGTGAGAGACAGGTGAGAGTCAGTCAGGTGAGAGAGAGACAGGTGAGAGACAGACAGGTGAGAGACAGACAGGTGAGAGACAGACAGGTGAGAGACAGACAGGTGAGACAGACAGGTGAGAGGAAGGCAGGTGTCAGACGGGTGAGACACAGGTGAGAGACAGAAAGGTGAGACACAGGTGAGACACAGGTGAGACACAGGTGAGACACAGGTGAGAGACAGAAAGGTGAGACACAGGTGAGACACAGGTGAGACACAGGTGAGACACAGGTGAGAGACAGAAAGGTGAGACATGTTGTTGGTCGAACGCACTTATTGTAAGTCGCTTTGGATAAAAGCGTCAGCTAAATGCAATGTAATGTAACACAGGTGAGAGGAAGACAGGTGAGAGACAGACAGGTGAGAGGAAGACAGGTGAGAGACAGACAGGTGAGAGGAAGACAGGTGAGAGACAGACAGGTGAGAGGAAGACAGGTGAGAGACAGGTGAGAGTCAGACAGGTGAGAGACAGACATGCGAGAGACAGACAGGTGAGAGACAGGTGAGAGACAGGTGAGTCAGACAGGTGAGAGACAGACAGGTGAGAGACAGGTGAGAGTCAGACAGGTGAGAGACAGACATGCGAGAGACAGACAGGTGAGAGACAGATGAGAGACAGGTGAGTCAGACAGGTGAGAGACAGACAGGTGAGAGACAGGTGAGAGTCAGACAGGTGAGAGACAGACATGCGAGAGACAGACAGGTGAGAGACAGGTGAGAGACAGGTGAGTCAGACAGGTGAGTCAGACAGGTGAGAGACAGACAGGCGAGAGACAGACAGGTGAGAGGAAGACAGGTGAGTCAGACAGGTGAGAGACAGACAGGTGAGAGACAGACAGGTGAGAGGAAGACAGGTGAGAGACAGGTGAGAGTCAGACAGGTGAGAGACAGACATGCGAGAGACAGACAGGTGAGAGACAGGTGAGAGACAGGTGAGTCAGACAGGTGAGAGACAGACAGGTGAGAGACAGGTGAGAGTCAGACAGGTGAGAGACAGACATGCGAGAGACAGACAGGTGAGAGACAGGTGAGAGACAGGTGAGTCAGACAGGTGAGAGACAGACAGGTGAGAGACAGGTGAGAGTCAGACAGGTGAGAGACAGACATGCGAGAGACAGACAGGTGAGAGACAGGTGAGTCAGACAGGTGAGTCAGACAGGTGAGAGACAGACAGGCGAGAGACAGACAGGTGAGAGGAAGACAGGTGAGTCAGACAGGTGAGAGACAGACAGGTGAGAGACAGACAGGTGAGAGGAAGACAGGTGAGTCAGACAGGTGAGAGACAGACAGGTGAGAGACAGGTGAGAGTCAGACAGGTGAGAGACAGACAGGTGAGAGACAGGTGAGAGACAGGTGAGTCAGACAGGTGAGAGACAGGTGAGAGTCAGACAGGTGAGAGACAGACATGCGAGAGACAGACAGGTGAGAGACAGGTGAGAGACAGGTGAGTCAGACAGGTGAGTCAGACAGGTGAGAGACAGACAGGCGAGAGACAGACAGGTGAGAGGAAGACAGGTGAGTCAGACAGGTGAGAGACAGACAGGTGAGAGACAGGTGAGAGACAGGTGAGAGTCAGACAGGTGAGAGACAGGTGAGAGTCAAACAGGTGAGAGACAGACAGGCGAGAGACAGACAGGTGAGAGTCAGACAGGTGAGACAGGTGAGAGACAGACAGGTGAGAGACAGACAGGCGAGAGACAGACAGGTGAGAGGAAGACAGGTGAGTCAGACAGGTGAGAGACAGACAGGTGAGAGACAGGTGAGAGACAGGTGAGAGTCAGACAGGTGAGAGACAGGTGAGAGTCAAACAGGTGAGAGACAGACAGGCGAGAGACAGACAGGTGAGAGTCAGACAGGTGAGACAGGTGAGAGACAGACAGGCGAGAGACAGACAGGTGAGAGTCAGACAGGTGAGAGTCAGACAGGTGAGAGTCAGACAGGTGAGACACAGGTGAGACACAGGTGAGAGGAAGACAGGTGAGACACAGGTGAGAGTCAGACAGGTGAGAGGAAGACAGGTGAGAGTCAGACAGGTGTGAGTCAGACAGGTGAGAGACAGACAGGTGAGAGACAGACAGGTGAGATACGGACAGACAGGTGAGAGACAGACAGGTGAGAGACAGACAGGTGAGAGACAGACAGGTGAGAGAGAGAGACAGGTGAGAGACAGACATGTGAGAGACAGACAGACAGGTGAGAGACAGACAGGTGAGAGACAGACAGGTGAGAGACAGACAGGTGAGAGGAAGACAGGTGAGAGACAGACAGGTGAGAGACAGACAGACAGGTGAGAGACAGACAGGTGAGAGACAGACAGGTGAGAGACAGACAGGTGAGATACGGACAGGTGAGAGACAGACAGGTGAGAGAGAGAGACAGGTGAGAGACAGACATGTGAGAGTGAGACAGGTGAGAGACAGACAGGTGAGAGACAGACAGGTGAGAGAGACAGGTGAGAGACAGACATGTGAGAGTCAGACAGGTGAGAGACAGACAGGTGAGAGATAGACAGGTGAGAGAGAGACAGGTGAGTCAGACAGGTGAGAGTCAGACAGGTGAGAGAGAGACAGGTGAGTCAGACAGGTGAGACACAGGTGAGAGGAAGACAGGTGAGAGACAGACAGGTGAGAGACAGGTGAGAGACAGACAGGTGAGTCAGACAGGTGAGACACAGGTGAGAGACAGGTGAGAGGAAGACAGGTGAGAGACAGACAGGTGAGAGACAGGTGAGAGTCAGACAGGTGAGAGACAGACAGGTGAGAGACAGGTGAGAGACAGGTGAGAGTCAGACAGGTGAGAGACAGACAGGTGAGAGACAGGTGAGAGACAGGTGAGAGTCAGACAGGTGAGAGACAGGTGAGACTCAAACAGGTGAGAGACAGACAGGCGAGAGACAGACAGGTGAGAGTCAGACAGGTGAGACAGACAGGTGAGAGACAGACAGGCGAGAGACAGACAGGTGAGAGTCAGACAGGTGAGAGTCAGACAAGTGAGACACAGGTGAGACACAGGTGAGACACAGGTGAGAGGAAGACAGGTGAGACACAGGTGAGAGTCAGACAGGTGAGAGGAAGACAGGTGAGACACAGGTGAGAGTCAGACAGGTGAGAGGAAGACAGGTGAGAGACAGACAGGTGAGAGACAGACAGACAGGTGTGAGTCAGACAGGTGAGAGACAGACAGGTGAGAGACAGACAGGTGAGATACAGACAGGTGAGAGACAGACAGGGGAGAGAGAGAGACAGGTGAGAGACAGACATGTGAGAGTGAGACAGGTGAGAGACAGACAGGTGAGAGACAGACAGGTGAGAGAGAGACAGGTGAGAGACAGACATGTGAGAGTCAGACAGGTGAGAGACAGACAGGTGAGAGATAGACAGGTGAGAGAGAGACAGGTGAGAGAGAGACAGGTGAGTCAGACAGGTGAGAGACAGACAGGTGAGAGAGAGACAGGTGAGAGACAGACATGTGAGAGTCAGACAGGTGAGAGACAGACAGGTGAGAGATAGACAGGTGAGAGAGAGACAGGTGAGAGAGAGACAGGTGAGTCAGACAGGTGAGAGTCAGACAGGTGAGAGAGAGACAGGTGAGTCAGACAGGTGAGACACAGGTGAGAGGAAGACAGGTGAGAGACAGACAGGTGAGAGACAGGTGAGAGGAAGACAGGTGAGAGACAGACAGGTGAGTCAGACAGGTGAGACACAGGTGAGAGACAGGTGAGAGGAAGACAGGTAAGAGACAGACAGGTGAGAGACAGGTGAGAGACAGGTGAGAGGAAGACAGGTAAGAGACAGACAGGTGAGAGACAGGTGAGAGACAGGTGAGAGGAAGACAGGTGAGAGACAGACAGGTGAGAGACAGGTGAGAGACAGGTGAGAGTCAGACAGGTGAGAGACAGGTGAGACACAGGTGAGACACAGGTGAGAGGAAGACAGGTGAGAGACAGACAGGTGAGAGACAGGTGAGAGACAGGTGAGAGTCAGACAGGTGAGAGACAGACAGGTGAGAGACAGGTGAGAGTCAGACAGGTGAGAGACAGGTGAGAGTCAAACAGGTGAGAGACAGACAGGCGAGAGACAGACAGGTGAGAGTCAGACAGGTGAGACAGGTGAGAGACAGACAGGTGAGAGACAGACAGACGAGAGACAGACAGGTGAGAGTCAGACAGGTGAGAGTCAGACAGGTGAGACACAGGTGAGACACAGGTGAGACACAGGTGAGAGGAAGACAGGTGAGAGGAAGACAGGTGAGAGACAGACAGGTGAGAGACAGACAGACAGGTGTGAGTCAGACAGGTGAGAGACAGACAGGTGAGAGACAGACAGGTGAGATACAGACAGGTGAGAGACAGACAGGTGAGAGAGAGAGACAGGTGAGAGACAGACATGTGAGAGTGAGACAGGTGAGAGACAGACAGGTGAGAGACAGACAGGTGAGAGAGAGACAGGTGAGAGACAGACATGTGAGAGTCAGACAGGTGAGAGACAGACAGGTGAGAGATAGACAGGTGAGAGAGAGACAGGTGAGAGAGAGACAGGTGAGTCAGACAGGTGAGAGTCAGACAGGTGAGTCAGACAGGTGAGACACAGGTGAGAGGAAGACAGGTGAGAGACAGACAGGTGAGTCAGACAGGTGAGACACAGGTGAGAGACAGGTAAGAGGAAGACAGGTAAGAGACAGACAGGTGAGAGACAGGTGAGAGGAAGACAGGTAAGAGACAGACAGGTGAGAGACAGGTGAGAGGAAGACAGGTGAGAGACAGACAGGTGAGAGACAGGTGAGAGACAGGTGAGAGTCAGACAGGTGAGAGACAGACAGGTGAGAGACAGGTGAGACACAGGTGAGACACAGGTGAGAGGAAGACAGGTGAGAGACAGACAGGTGAGAGACAGGTGAGAGACAGGTGAGAGTCAGACAGGTGAGAGACAGACAGGTGAGAGACAGGTGAGAGACAGGTGAGAGTCAGACAGGTGAGAGACAGGTGAGAGTCAAACAGGTGAGAGACAGACAGGCGAGAGACAGACAGGTGAGAGTCAGACAGGTGAGAGTCAGACAGGTGAGACACAGGTGAGACACAGGTGAGACACAGGTGAGAGGAAGACAGGTGAGAGGAAGACAGGTGAGACACAGGTGAGAGTCAGACAGGTGAGAGGAAGACAGGTGAGAGACAGACAGGTGAGAGACAGACAGACAGGTGTGAGTCAGACAGGTGAGAGACAGGTGAGAGTCAGACAGGTGAGAGGAAGACAGGTGAGAGACAGACAGGTGAGAGAGAGAGACAGGTGAGAGACAGACAGGTGAGAGAGAGACACAGGTGAGAGTCAGACAGGTGTGAGGAAGACAGGTGAGACACAGGTGAGAGTCAGACAGGTGAGAGGAAGACAGGTGAGAGGAAGACAGGTGAGAGACAGACAGGTGAGAGACAGACAGACAGGTGTGAGTCAGACAGGTGAGAGACAGACAGGTGAGAGACAGACAGGTGAGATACAGACAGGTGAGAGACAGACAGGTGAGAGAGAGAGACAGGTGAGAGACAGACATGTGAGAGTGAGACAGGTGAGAGACAGACAGGTGAGAGACAGACAGGTGAGAGAGAGACAGGTGAGAGAGAGACATGTGAGAGTCAGACAGGTGAGAAACAGACAGGTGAGAGATAGACAGGTGAGAGAGAGACAGGTGAGTCAGACAGGTGAGAGAGAGACAGGTGAGAGACAGACATGTGAGAGTCAGACAGGTGAGAGACAGACAGGTGAGAGAGAGACAGGTGAGAGAGAGACAGGTGAGACACAGGTGAGAGGAAGACAGGTGAGAGACAGACAGGTGAGAGACAGGTGAGAGGAAGACAGGTGAGAGACAGACAGGTGAGTCAGACAGGTGAGACACAGGTGAGAGACAGGTGAGAGGAAGACAGGTAAGAGACAGACAGGTGAGAGACAGGTGAGAGGAAGACAGGTAAGAGACAGACAGGTGAGAGACAGGTGAGAGACAGGTGAGAGGAAGACAGGTGAGAGACAGACAGGTGAGAGACAGGTGAGACACAGGTGAGACACAGGTGAGAGGAAGACAGGTGAGAGACAGACAGGTGAGAGTCAGACAGGTGACAGGTGAGGGACAGGTGATAGGAAGACAGGTGAGAGACGGACAGGTGAGAGACAGACAGGTGAGAGTCAGATAGGTGAGAGACAGACAGGTGAGAGACAGACAGGTGAGAGTCAGACAGGTGAGTCAGACAGGTGAGAGACAGACAGGTGAGAGACAGACAGGTGAGAGTCAGACAGGTGAGAGACAGACAGGTGAGACAGACAGGTGAGAGACAGACAGGTGAGAGAGAGACAGGTGAGAGACAGACAGGTGAGAGAGAGACAGGTGAGAGACAGACAGGTGAGAGTCAGACAGGTGAGAGACAGACAGGTGAGAGACAGACAGGTGAGAGACAGAAATGTGAGAGACAGACAGGTGAGAGAGAGACAGGTGAGACAGAGAGGTGAGAGACAGACAGGTAAGAGACAGACAGGTGAGAGGAAGCAGGTGAGAGAGAGACAGGTGAGAGAGAGACAGGTGAGAGAGCTCCTGAAGCATTATGGGCAATAACACAGTGGAGACAGTACCTGACAGGACAGCCCTGAGTATCCGGTTGGACAGGTGCAGGACTCGATCAGTCTGGCCCCGCCCCCTT
>CM070448.1:71208-78708 GCA_036324595.1 Champsocephalus gunnari | reverse complement strand
GGCCCTTTGAGAGCGTAACGGCCCTTTGAGAGTGTACCGGCCGAGAGTGTACCGGCCCTTTGAGAGCGTACCGGCCCTTTGAGAGCGTACCGGCCGAGATTGTACCGGCCCTTTGAGAGCGTACCGGCCCTTTGAGAGCGTACCGGCCCTTTGAGAGCGTACCGGCCCTTTGAGAGCGTAACGGCCCTTTGAGAGTGTACCGGCCGAGAGTGTACTGGCCCTTTAAGAGCGTACCGGCCCTTTCAGAGTGTACCGGCCGAGAGTGTACTGGCCCTTTAAGAGTGTACCGGCCCTTTGAGAGTGTACTGGCCCTTTAAGAGTGTACCGGCAGAGAGCATACCGGCCCTTTGAGAGCGTACCGGCCGAGAGTGTACCGGCCCTTTGAGAGCGTACCGGCCCTTTGAGAGTGTACTGGCCCTTTAAGAGTGTACCGGCCCATTGAGAGTGTACTGGCCCTTTAAGAGTGTACCGGCCCTTTGAGAGTGTTCTGGCCCTTTAAGAGTGTACCGACCGAGAGTGTACTGGCCCTTTAAGAGTGTACCGGCCCTTTGAGAGTGTACTGGCCCTTTAAGAGTGTACCGGCCGAGAGCATACCAGCCCTTTAAGAGCGTACCGGCCGAGTGTGTACCGGCCCTTTGAGAGGGTACTGGCCCTTTAAGAGTGTACCGGCCCTTTGAGAGCGTACCGGCCCTTTAAGAGTGTACCGGCCCTTTGAGAGTGTACCGGCCCTTTGAGAGTGTACCGGCCCTTTAAGAGTGAACCGGCTCTTTGAGAGTGTACCGGCCCTTTAAGAGTGTACCGGCCGAGAGCATACCAGCCCTTTGAGAGCGTACCGGCCGAGTGTGTACCGGCCCTTTGAGAGTGTACTGGCCCTTTAAGAGTGTAACGGCCCTTTGAGAGTGTACCGGCCCTTTGAGAGCGTACCGGCCCTTTGAGAGTGTACTGGCCCTTTAAGAGTGTACCGGCCCTTTGAGAGTGTACCGGCCCTTTGAGAGTGTACCGGCCCTTTGAGAGTGTACCGGCCCTTTGAGAGTGTACCGGCCCTTTGAAAGTGTACCGGCCCTTTGAGAGTGTACCGGCCGAGAGCATACCAGCCCTTTTAGAGCGTACCGGCCGAGTGTGTACCGGCCCCACGGGCCCGCGGGCGGGGGCAAAAACGCAACATCTGCAAGAAACAGCGTCTGAGGGCTTCTTAACATTTAAAAACCTATGAATGTGTCATACCCACCTAATGGGAAGAAACTCAGCTAACTGACGATATGAACCATTTTTACCGAAACAAAACAAGTCTCACAAGAAGCGTCTAAATGAGCCCTGAGCAAAAAAATGCTAACGCACTTAGCTCAGAACTCACGGTAGAAATACTTTATTACTTACAATTGGATCTGCACAAACAAGATATCAGATTAAAACTGAGATTCCACAGATTCTAGAGGTATACGTATCATCACTGTGCGACTAAAACTCAGGCCAGCGAAGGCAAACCCAGACATCACACCACGGCGAATTGTCTTACCTTTGCTGTTTTCTGATCAAAAGTTGTGTTTAATGGCATTAAAACGATAAAAACCCAGCTGGAGGTTAATCCATAGGTTAATCCAATGTCTCTGTGTCACTTTGAAATGATGTCTGATAATCCATCAGCAATAAGTCTAGTTTTCAGAGCGTAACATAGCTTTCGGTTTGGGCAAGCTGCGTGCGCATCACTCTCACTCCTCACGGTAACGTGTCGGTGGATTTAGGAACTTCCCCTCGATTCTATTGGCTCTAACGGTTCAAAAGAAATGACAATCATCAGAATCGACGAGGGGGGCCAGAGAAACGGCAAATCCACCCAAATGACCCCGGAAGTGTTGCTAAACCTCTCTAAGAAGGTCACTTGTTCTTGATACAGGGTACTTTGGAGTCCTGGAGCTGTCAGTCTACCGTCCCATCATTCAGGGTGGCTTCACGATAAGTCATGGTTTTGGACGGACACTATCATTTACATTTTTTTTACAATTTTCAATCTGAATTTACTTTAAAATAAAAACATCTATATTGATTCTGACTCTTCTACATTATCATTACTTTGAGAAAAAAGATGATTAATGTTCCCCTTTTAGAAGTGAAGATATAGTCATTTGTTGTGGGAATGTCGTGTTGGAGCCCGAGGCCTGAGAAACAGGCTCGGGGTCTATGTTAATAGGTTAAGAGCGTACCGGCCCTTTAAGAGTCCTGATAATCAGAGTGATAAGAGGCTTCTCAATACTCAAATTTCTCGACTCCTCGGTCCTCCGGTAGTGACCCGGAAATGAATTTTAGCGCGCCATTTTGAAGGACATCTCATTTCTCTAAATGCACACCGAGGATCGAGCGTCGAGGAGCTATGAGACACTGATGGTTCCTCCACGGATGCATTTCCGGGAACGGTGGAGTCGCACGGCCGGACTGATCTCAGCCAATCACAGCTCTGCATGCATCCCCAGGATATTATTTTATTAACTGCTCTCATGGTGACGCGATGTTTCCAGAGAGACCAGCTGAGAGGTCCGTGCAGAAAGCAGAGCAGCTGAGAGGTCTGTGCAGAAAGCAGAGCAGCTGAGAGGTCCGTGCAGAAAGCAGAGCAGCTGAGAGGTCCGTGCAGAAAGCAGAGCAGCTGAGAGGTCCGTGCAGAAAGCAGAGCAGCTGAGAGGTCCGTGCAGAAAGCAGAGCAGTTGAGAGGTCCGTGCAGAAAGCAGAGCAGCTGAGAGGTCTGTGCAGAAAGCAGAGCAGCTGAGAGGTCCGTGCAGAAAGCAGAGCAGCTGAGAGGTCCGTGCAGAAAGCAGAGCAGCTGAGAGGTCTGTGCAGAAAGCAGAGCAGCTGAGAGGTCCGTGCAGAAAGCAGAGCAGCTGAGAGGTCCGTGCAGAAAGCAGAGCAGCTGAGAGGTCCGTGCAGAAAGCAGAGCAGCTGAGAGGTCCGTGCAGAAAGCAGAGCAGCTGAGAGGTCCGTGCAGAAAGCAGAGCAGAGTGTATAATATACAGGGTTCGAGTTATAAACTGAGCTCTATGGGAGTCTTTGAAACTACAGGCGCACGCACACAGTCACAGGCATAGATTGCGCAATAATGTATTGCGCACCTTGGAGGTGCAGACCCCCACAGATGTTTGATTTCACTGGGTCCGTGGGAGCTCAGGCCCCTCCTTATGGGAGCTCAGCTCCCATTGGCTCCCACGTAACTCGAACCCTGATAATATACATCACTAAGTGGAACAGGCCGACTCTCTTTCTCTAGTTTAGCAGATATCTACAAATAAAGAGTCCAGATGTTTCTAACACCACTTAGTGCTTCACCAAATAAAATACACAACGGCTGCAGCCTGATGATGCTTTAGGAGCTGCAGGTGTGTGTGGTACAGTGTGTAGGTGTGTGTGGTACAGTGTGTAGGTGTGTGTAGTACAGTGTGTGGTACAGTGTGTAGGTATGTGGGGGGGGGATATATCCAGTCTCTGATTGTGTTACATTATTATGAGAGTGCTCTCATGCTTTAAATTGTATATATTTATATAAATATATGTGTGTGTGTCCGCATCTGTAGCCTGGTGTCGTCTCATCACGCCGCCCTCTCAATGAACTCAAAGTAACTATGTGGGGACAAAGTTCAGATGATCAAATACAGGCTCTGACAAACAGCTGATGCCTCGTCATCATGAAGGACGTCGCTTTAAAGTGACCGCTCAGAGGAGACGAGTTCTCATTTCTCCAACCGCCTGCTGCTTCCTCTCTCCTCCGCTCTCATCTCCTGTGGGCGGGACTAGGTCTCGAGGATAGGAGTCGAGGAGGGGACATTTAAGAATTGAGAAGCCTCTGTTGTGATTACCGTATGGGTCCGTCTGCGGAGTTGTTCAGGTGAACTCTGACCCTCAGTGATGTCACGTTGGCGAGCGCTGTCAGCAGGTCGTCCCTGGTAACCATGACGCCTGTCTCCATGTCGATGAACTGCCGCGGTGACATCGCCACGGCAACAGAGCGCTCGGACAGCTCGGACAGGAAGAGGTGAGGGGGGGGGCGAGAGGCGGAGAGAACGGCTGTTACCCTGGAGACGAGAGGGGAAGACATGTTTGTAGTTCTTATCAGAAATTAGACTACAAACTACAAACCAATGAAATGCTTCCTCACCTCCAGGATGATGTCACAGTGGGCGGGCAGAGAGTGGTCCTCGTTGTCCAATGGGACGTCGTAGAACAGAGAGAGGTTCAGGAACCCTCCGTAAGACAGCAGCTGCAGACAGACAGGAAGTCAGACAGGTAGACAGGAAGTCAGACAGACAGGTAGACATGAAGTCAGACAGACAGGTAGACAGGAATCAGACAAGTAGACAGGAAGTCCGACAAACAGGTAAACATGAAGTCAGGCAGACAGGTAGACAGGAAGTCAGACAGGTAGACAGGAAGTCAGACAGACAGGTAGACATGAAGTCAGACAGACAGGTAGACAGGAATCAGACAAGTAGACAGGAAGTCCGACAAACAGGTAGACATGAAGTCAGACAGACAGGTAGACAGGAATCAGACAAGTAGACAGGAAGTCCGACAAACAGGTAAACATGAAGTCAGGCAGACAGGTAGACAGACAGGTAGACAGGAAGTCAGACAGACAGGTAGACATGAAGTCAGACAGACAGGTAGACATGAAGTCAGACAGACAGGTAGACAGGAAGTCAGACAGACAGGTAGACATGAAGTTAGACAGACAGGTAGACAGACAGGTAGACATGAAGTCAGACAGACAGGTAGACAGACAGGTAGACAGACAGGTAGACAGGAAGTCAGACAGACAGGTAGACATGAAGTCAGACAGACAGGTAGACATGAAGTCAGACAGACAGGTAGACAGGAAGTCAGACAGACAGGTAGACATGAAGTTAGACAGACAGGTAGACAGACAGGTAGACATGAAGTCAGACAGACAGGTAGACAGACAGGTAGACAGGAAGTCAGACAGACAGGTAGACAGGAAGTCAGACAGACAGGTAGAAAGGAAGTCAGACAGGGAGACATGAAGTCAGACATACAGGTAGACAGGAAGTCAGACAGACAGGTAGACAGGAAGTCAGACAGACAGGTAGACATGAAGTCAGACAGACAGGTAGAAAGGAAGTCAGACAGGTAGACATGAAGTCAGACAGACAGGTAGACAGGAAGTCAGACAGACAGGTAGACAGGAAGTCAGACAGACAGGTAGACAGGAAGTCAGACAGGTAGACATGAAGTCAGACAGACAGGTAGACATGAAGTGAGACAGACAGGTAGACAGGAAGTCAGACAGACAGACAGGTAGACAGGAAGTCAGACAAGTAGACAGGAAGTCCGACAAACAGGTAAACAGCTGACCTTGTTGCTGAGGAAACTGTCAGGCGCTGCCCACGTGAGCAGCTGGTGGGGGGCGTGGCCTGAGGAGTTGTTGGGAGCGGGGAGGTCGTTGCCATGGACGACGGCCTGTGAGTGGTGGGATTCAGAGGGGCGGAGCCAACCACCTGTGTGACGCACCTGGAGAATACAAAGTGTGTGTGTAATAATATAATATTAATCAACTGAATATAACAAATATAATACAAATACGTGTGTGTGTGTGTGTGTGTGTGTGTGTGTACCTGAGTGGTGCCCCACGCTGAGCTCTCACACACGTCAGACACTCCAAAGCAGTGGCAGTGTGTGCAGCCGGCGGAGTGTGTGTTCTGAAGGTTATAGAAACCAGGTCTGCACAGATCACAGGTAGACCCCATCACATTCACCTGAGAGAGAGACAGGTGGGGAGACAGGTAGAGAGACAGGAAGAGAGACAGGTGAGAGAGACAAGTGAGAGAGACAGGTAGAGAGACAGGTGAGAGAGAGACAGGTGAGAGAGAGACAGGTAGAGAGAGACAGGTGAGAGAGACAGGTGAGAGAGAGACAGGTAGAGAGACAGGTGAGAGAGACAGGTAGAGAGACAGGTGAGAGAGACAGGTAGAGAGACAGGTGAGAGAGAGACAGGTGAGAGAGAGACAGGTAAAGAGAGACAGGTGAGAGAGACAGGTGAGAGAGAGACAGGTAGAGAGACAGGTGAGAGAGACAGGTGAGAGAGACAGGTGAGGGAGACAGGTGAGAGAGACAGGTGATAGAGACAGGTGAGAGAGACAGGTGAGAGAGACAAGTGAGAGAGAGACAGGTGATAGAGAGACAGGTGAGATAGACAGGTGAGAGAGAGACAGGTAGAGAGAGACAGGTGAGGGAGACAGGTGAGAGAGACAGGTGATAGAGACAGGTGAGAGAGACAGGTGATAGAGACAAGTGAGAGAGAGACAGGTGATAGAGAGACAGGTGAGATAGACAGGTGAGAGAGAGACAGGTGAGAGAGAGACAGGTGAGAGAGAGACAGGTGAGGGAGACAGGTGAGAGAGACAGGTGGGGGAGACAGGTGAGAGAGACAGGTGAGGGAGACAGGTGAGAGAGACAGGTGATAGAGACAGGTGAGAGAGAGACAGGTGAGGGAGACAGGTGAGAAAGACAGGTGAGGGAGACAGGTGAGAGAGACAGGTGATAGAGACAGGTGAGAGAGAGACAGGTGAGGGAGACAGGTGAGAGAGAGACAGGTGAGGGAGACAGGTGAGAGAAACAGGTAGAGAGACAGACCGGGGAGAGAGAGACAGGTGAGAGAGAGACCGGGGAGAGAGAAACAGGTAGATAGACAGACAGGGGAGAGAGAGACAGGTGAGAGAGACCGGGGGAGACACACAGGTGAGTTTACAAGAATATTAAACTTTGGAATTACTTTTTCATAAATGAACATTTTAAAGTACGGCGTCAAGTGTGTCTCTGTCAACCCGCTCCACACCTCCGATCACTTCTTCATCTCAAAAGCCCCTTCCCCCCTCCTCCCTCTTGGACCACCCCAAAGCCCCTTCCCCCTCCTCCCTCTTGGACCCCCCAAAGCCCCTTCCCCCTCCTCCCTCCTGGACCCCCCAAAGCCCCTTCGCCCTCCTCCCTCTTGGACCCCCCAAAGCCCCTTCCCCCTCCTCCCTCCTGGACCCCCCAAAGCCCCTTCCCCCTCCTCCCTCCTGGACCCCCCCAGAGCCCCTTCCCCCTCCTCCCTCTTGGACCACCCCAAAGCCCCTTCCCCCTCCTCCCTCCTGGACCCCCCAAAGCCCCTTCCCCCTCCTCCCTCTTGGACCACCCCAAAGCCCCTTCCCCCTCCTCCCTCCTGGACCCCCCAAAGCCCCTTCCCCCTCCTCCCTCTTGGACCACCCCAAAGCCCCTTCGCCCTCCTCCCTCTTGGACCCCCCAAAGCCCCTTCCCCCTCCTCCCTCCTGGACCCCCGAAAGCCCCTTCGCCCTCCTCCCTCCTGGACCCCCCAAAGACCCTTCCCCCTCCTCCCTCTTGGACCCTCCCAAAGCCCCTTCCCCCTCCACCCTCTTGGACCCTCCCTAAGCCCCTTCCCCCTCCTCCCTCCTGGACCCCCCAAAGCCCCTTCCCCCTCCTCCCTCTTGGACCACCCCAAAGCCC
>CM070448.1:2500-70708 GCA_036324595.1 Champsocephalus gunnari | reverse complement strand
TATAAGTGCTTTGTTAGTAGTTCTATCCTCGAGGTGGAGTCGAGAGAGATGAGCTTCAGTCTGGAAGGTGTGTGAGCGTTCTGCTGTCCTGATGTCAATGGGAGCTCATTCCACCATCTTGGAGCCAGGACAGCAAACCCACGTGTTTCTGCTGATGGGAACTTGGGTCCCCCTCGCAGCGAGGGTGCAGCGAGCCGTCTGGCTGATGCAGAGCGGAGTGCACGTGCTGGGGTGCACGGTTTAACCATGATGTTTATGTTTATGTGTATTACATCAGGTCAGCATCAGGTTTTTTGGTGTGATTAGTCAGTTGTTTCTTGTACTTGACCAGAGGTTCTGATTGGTCCTCAGCTTCGAGGGCCACTCCCACCTCCTCTCGGATTGGCTCCCCAGCCATAACATCGTCTACCAAAGCCAACGGTGGTACACACACAGGTACTGCTGTCTGCAGAAGTACTGTAGGAGTACTGCTCTGTGATTGGCCACAGCGCTGAATACTTCATTCAGCGGGTCAGGGAATGCTGCTTCCTGATTGGCTGAGGGAATCTGCTTCATTCAGACAATAAAGCAGTTGATTTAGCATAGCACAATTAGCATTGTGAGACTGAGTTGTTAGCACTGTTAGCTTGGCCGTGTGCTCATGGCTTCCTGGTGGTTCCGAATGCTGATTGGCTGATGGCCCCGGACTGCTTTGCATGCACCCTGAGCGTTGATTGGCTGTACGGCTCGTTGCCATGTCAACAAGCCGTCATAATGCTTTTCTGCTGATGAGCACACACGCTGCGGTCACTGTGGTAACAGTGTGTGTGTCCGTCTGTGTGTGTGTGTGTGTGTGTGTGTGTGTGTGTGTGTGTGTGTGTGTGTGTGTAGACATGGGGGCAGGACTTTACGGAGCGTCGAAGGCCATCGCCGTCAGTGACCTCATCACCACTGTAACGCCCGAGAGGATGGTGGAGGCGAAGAGGGCGGAGCAACGTACAGGGAGAACCAATCAGAAGAGGCGCTCCCGACCAGGTGACAAACTGATCACATTCCTGTCTCACTTGTCTCACCTTTCTCTCTCTCACTCCTGTCTCCTTGTGTCCTTGTTTCATCTTCTTCTGTCCTTGTTTCCTCTTTTGTCTCCTCTACCCTAGTTGAGGAGGTGCAGGTGTTGGAGGAGGTGCAGGTGATGGAGGAGGTGCAGGTGTTGGAGGAGGTGCAGGTGTTGGAGGAGGTGCAGGTGATGGAGGAGGTGCAGGTGTTGGAGGTGATGGAGGATAAAGAGGATGAGACTGGACCAGCAGAGGTTTCTCTACAGAGTCCTCCAACCGCTCAGAAACAAGACACCAAGGTAACAACAAGCTTTAAAGAGTCCTCTCCTCCTCTAAACCACTTAGAGATGTCCCGCCCCCTTGGCCTATCACGTACAATGTGTTGGAGCGCTAGCCAATAAGAGCACTAGTACTCCGTAGTGATGTCACTGTGTTTGTGTTTAGAATGAACTGACTGACACGGCTTTGGACGGAGAGCTAACGGCCACCGAGGTAAACAGCACTTCCTTTTGATGTGTTTTTATATTTACTATATACAGTATATATATATATATATATATATATAAGTATACACAGGCATACACTAACACCACCTGTCTGTCTCTCCTACAGTCGGATCAGGATGAGGATTTGAGGACTCAGGTAAATAAACACATAAAGAATCTTTTTAAACACACCTGTTTCTTCTGCAGTGGTTCACCTCTGTGTGTGTGCGTCTGTGTGTGTGTGTGTGTGTGTGTGTGTGTGTATGCGTGTGTGTGCTTCTGTGTGTGCGTGTGTGCATCTGTGTGTGTGTGCATCTGTGTGTGTGTGCGTATGTGTGTGTAGGACACGTTGGGCAGTCCTGAGGAGGTGCAGTCCTGCAGCATCAGCGCTCTGAGACGCTCCTTCCTGGAGGGTGGGGGCGGGGGGGCGGGGCAGACGGAGTGGGAGAGACGACTGGCCGCCTCCCCTTTCAGGAGACTGGACGACGCCCCCATGATCGAGCCTCTGGAGCATGACCAGGTGAGAGACCAGGTGAGAGACCAGGTGAGAGATTAGGTGAGAGACCAGGTGAGAGACTAGGTGAGAGATTAGGTGAGAGATTAGGTGAGAGACCAGGTGAGAGACCAGGTGAGAGATTAGGTGAGAGACCAGGTGAGAGACCAGGTGAGAGACTAGGTGAGAGACCAGGTGAGAGATTAGGTGAGAGATTAGGTGAGAGACCAGGTGAGAGACCAGGTGAGAGATTAGGTGAGAGACCAGGTGAGAGACCAGGTGAGAGACCAGGTGAGGGACCAGGTGAGAGACTAGGTGAGAGACCAGGTGAGGGACCAGGTGAGAGATTAGGTGAGAGACCAGGTGAGCGATTAGGTGAGAGACTAGGTGAGTGACCAGGTGAGAGACTAGGTGAGAGACTAGGTGAGAGACCAGGTGAGAGATTAGGTGAGAGACCAGGTGAGAGACCAGGTGAGAGATTAGGTGAGAGACCAGGTGAGAGATTAGGTGAGACACCAGGTGAGAGATTAGGTGAGAGACCAGGTGAGCGATTAGGTGAGTGACCAGGTGAGAGACCAGGTGAGAGACTAGGTGAGAGATTAGGTGAGAGACCAGGTGAGAGATTAGGTGAAAGACACGGTGAGAGACCAGGTGAGAGACCAGGTGAGAGATTAGGTGAGAGACCAGGTGAGAGATGAGAGACCAGGTGAGAGACCATGTGAGAGATTAGGTGAGAGACTAGATGAGAGACCAGGTGAGATATTAGGTGAGAGACTAGATGAGAGACCAGGTGAGAGACCAGATGAGAGACCAGGTGAGAGATTAGGTGAGAGACCAGATGAGAGACCAGGTGAGCGATTAGGTGCAAGACTAGGTGAGAGATTAGGTGAGAGACCATGTGAGAGATTAGGTGAGAGACTAGATGAGAGACCAGGTGAGAGACCAGATGAGAGACCAGGTGAGAGACCAGTGAGAGACCAGGTGAGCGATTAGGTGCGAGACTAGGTGAGAGACCAGGTGAGAGACCAGGTGAATAATTAGGTGAGAGACTAGGTGAGAGACCAGGTGAGAGACCAGGTGAATGATTAGGTGAGAGATTAGGTGAGTGATTAGGTGCGAGACTAGGTGAGAGACCAGGTGAGAGACCAGGTGAATGATTAGGTGAGAGATTAGGTGAGTGATTAGGTGAGAGATTAGGTGAGAGGAGAGACCAGGTGAGAGATTAGGTGAGAGACCAGGTGAGAGATTAGGTGCCAGACTAGGTGAGAGACCAGGTGAATAATTAGGTGAGAGACTAGGTGAGAGACCAGGTGAGAGACCAGGTGAATGATTAGGTGAGAGACCAGGTGAGCGATTAGGTGCGAGACTAGGTGAGAGACCAGGTGAGAGACCAGGTGAATGATTAGGTGAGAGATTAGGTGAGAGATTAGGTGAGAGGAGAGACCAGGTGAGAGATTAGGTGAGAGACCAGGTGAGAGATTAGCTGAGAGACTAGATGAGAGACCAGGTGAGAGACCAGGTGAATGATTAGGTGAGAGACTAGGTGAGAGACCAGGTGAGAGACTAGGTGAGAGACCAGGTGAGAGACCAGGTGAGAGATTATGTGAGAGACCTGGTGAGAGACCAGGTGAGAGACCAGGTGAGAGACCAGGCGAGAGATTAGGTGAGAGACCAGGTGAGAGACCAGGTGAGAGACCAGGTGAGAGACTAGGTGAGAGACCAGGTGAGAGACACAGTGAGAGACCAGGTGAGAGACACAGTGAGAGACTAGGTGAGAGACCAGGTGAGAGATTAGGTGAGACACCAGGTGAGAGATTAGATGAGAGACCAGCTGAGAGACTAGGTGAGAGACCAGGTGAGAGACCAGGTGAGAGACACGGTGAGAGATTAGGTGAGAGACACGTTGAGAGATTAGGCGAGAGACCAGGTGAGAGACCAGGTGAGAGACTATGTGAGAGATTAGGTGAGAGACCAGGTGAGAGACCAGGTGAGAGACCAGGTGAAAGACACGGTGAGAGACAGGTGAGAGATTAGGTGAGAGACCAGATGAGAGACCAGGTGGGCGATTAGGTGAGAGACCAGGTGAGAGACTAGATGAGAGACCAGATGAGAGACACGGTGAGAGATTAGGTGAGAGACCAGGTGAGAGACCAGGTGAGAGACCAGGTGAGAGACTAGGCGAGAGACCAGGTGAGAGATTAGGTGAGAGACCAGGTGAGAGACACAGTGAGAGACCAGGTGAGAGACACAGTGAGAGACTAGGTGAGAGACCAGGTGAGAGATTAGGTGAGACACCAGGTGAGAGATTAGATGAGAGACCAGCTGAGAGACTAGGTGAGAGACCAGGTGAGAGACCAGGTGAGAGACACGGTGAGAGATTAGGTGAGAGACCAGGTGAGAGACACGGTGAGAGATTAGGCGAGAGACCAGGTGAGAGACCAGGTGAGAGACTATGTGAGAGATTAGGTGAGAGACCAGGTGAGAGACCAGGTGAGAGACCAGGTGAGAGACCAGGTGAAAGACACGGTGAGAGACCAGGTGAGAGATTAGGTGAGAGACCAGATGAGAGACCAGGTGGGCGATTAGGTGAGAGACCAGGTGAGAGACTAGATGAGAGACCAGGTGAGAGACACGGTGAGAGACCAGGTGAGAGATTAGGTGAGAGACCAGGTGAGAGACCAGGTGAGAGACTAGGCGAGAGACCAGGTGAGAGACTAGGTGAGAGATTAGGTGAGAGACCAGGTGAGAGACCAGGTGAAAGACTAGGTGAGAGATTAGGTGAGAGACCAGGTGAGAGACTAGGTGAGAGATTAGGTGAGAGACCAGGTGAGAGACCAGGTGAGAGATTAGGTGAGAGACCAGGTGAGAGACACAGTGAGAGACCAGGTGAGAGACCAGGTGAGAGATTAGGTGAGAGACCAGGTGAGAGACACAGTGAGAGACCAGGTGAGAGACCAGATGAGAGACCAGGTGAGAGACCAGGTGAGAGATTAGGTGAGAGACCAGGTGAGAGACACAGTGAGAGACCAGGTGAGAGACCAGGTGAGAGACCAGGTGAGAGATTAGTTGAGAGACCAGGTGAGAGACCAGGTGAGAGACCAGGTGAGAGACACAGTGAGAGACTAGGTGAGAGATTAGTTGAGAGACCAGGTGAGAGACACAGTGAGAGACCAGGTGAGAGACACAGTGAGAGACTAGGTGAGAGACCAGGTGAGAGACACAGTGAGAGACCAGGTGAGAGACTAGGTGAAAGATTAGTTGAGAGACCAGGTGAGAGACACAGTGAGAGACCAGATGAGAGACTAGGTGAGAGACCAGTTGAGAGACCAGGTGAGAGACACAGTGAGAGATTAGGTGAGAGACCAGGTGAGAGACCAGGTGAGAGACACAGTGAGAGACCAGGTGAAAGACACGGTGAGAGACCAGGTGAGAGATTAGGTGAGAGACCAGATGAGAGACCAGGTGGGCAATTAGGTGAGAGACCAGGTGAGAGACTAGATGAGAGACCAGGTGAGAGACACGGTGAGAGACCAGGTGAGAGATTAGGTGAGAGACCAGGTGAGAGACCAGGTGAGAGACTAGGCGAGAAACCAGGTGAGAGACTAGGTGAGAGATTAGGTGAGAGACCAGGTGAGAGACTAGGTGAGAGACCAGGTGAAGACTAGGTGAGAGATTAGGTGAGAGACCAGGTGAGAGACCAGGTGAGAGATTAGGTGAGAGACCAGGTAAGAGATTAGGTGAGAGACCAGGTGAGTGACCAGGTGAATGATTAGGTGAATGATTAGGTGAGAGACCAGGTGAGAGATTAGGTGAGAGACCAGGTGAAAGACACGGTGAGAGATGAGAGACCAGGTGAGAGACCAAGTGAGAGATTAGGTGAGAGACCAGGTGAGAGACACAGTGAGAGACCAGGTGAGAGACCAGGTGAGAGACTAGGTGAGAGACCAGGTGAGAGACACAGTGAGAGACCAGGTGAGAGACACAGTGAGAGACCAGGTGAGAGACACAGTGAGAGACCAGGTGAGAGACTAGGTGAGAGACCAGGTGAGAGACACAGTGAGAGACCAGGTGAGAGATTAGTTGAGAGACCAGGTGAGAGACTAGGTGAGAGACCAGTTGAGAGACCAGGTGAGAGACACAGTGAGAGACACAGTGAGAGACCAGGTGAGAGACTAGGTGAGAGATTAGTCGAGAGACCAGGTGAGAGACACAGTGAGAGACCAGGTGAGAGACTAGGTGATAGATTAGTTGAGAGACCAGGTGAGAGACTAGGTGAGAGACCAGTTGAGAGACCAGGTGAGAGACACAGTGAGAGACCAGGTGAGAGACACAGTGAGAGACCAGGTGAGAGACCAGGTGAGAGACTAGGTGAGAGATTAGTTGAGAGACCAGGTGAGAGACCAGGTGAGAGACACAGTGAGAGACTAGGTGAGAGACACAGTGAGAGACCAGGTGAGAGGTGAGAGACCAGGTGAGAGACCAGGTGAGAGACACAGTGAGAGACCAGGTCAGAGACTAGGTGAGAGACTAGTTGAGAGACCAGGTGAGAGACCAGGTGAGAGACCAGGTGAGAGACTAGGTGAGAGACTAGGTGAGAGACCAGGTGAGAGACACAGTGAGAGACCAGGTGAGAGACACAGTGAGAGACCAGGTGAGAGACCAGATGAGAGACACAGTGAGAGACTAGGTGAGAGACCAGGTGAGAGACACAGTGAGAGACCAGGTGAGAGACACAGTGAGAGACCAGGTGAGAGACCAGATGAGAGACACAGTGAGAGACTAGGTGAGAGACCAGGTGAGAGACCAGGTGAGAGACCAGGCGAGAGACCAGGTGAGAGACCAGGTGAGAGACACAGTGAGAGACCAGGTGAGAGACTAGGTGAGAGACCAGGTGAGAGACACAGTGAGAGACCAGGTGAGAGACTAGGTGAGAGACCAGGTGAGAGACCAGGTGAGAGACACAGTGAGAGACCAGGTGAGAGACTAGGTGAGAGACCAGGTGAGAGACACAGTGAGAGACCAGGTGAGAGACTAGGTGAGAGACCAGGTGAGAGACACAGTGAGAGACCAGGTGAGAGACTAGGTGAGAGACCAGGTGAGAGACACAGTGAGAGACACAGTGAGAGACCAGGTGAGAGACTAGGTGAGAGACCAGGTGAGAGACCAGGTGAGAGACACAGTGAGAGACCAGGTGAGAGACTAGGTGAGAGACCAGGTGAGAGACACAGTGAGAGACACAGTGAGAGACCAGGTGAAAGATTAGGTGAGATAATACTTTGTCAGTCAGGTGTCCTTCAGGTGTGATTAACAACAGGTACAGGTGAGCTGTCCCCTGATTGGTCGGTCTGTGTTTGAGATGTTGCTCACCTGTGCACTCCAGGAGGGCGGGCTCACAGGACACCAAGCTCCTCCTCCTCAGCCAATCAGAGAGAAGAGCTATACTTTGGGGCGGAGCTACGACACTTCCTCTGGAATGGTCGTTACCATGGTGACCACAGAGAACCGCCGTGATGATGTCATCGCAGGGCGACCGCTGATTACGATCTGCGAGGGGAAGACGCCGCCCTGTGACATCATCTGTGATGTCACAGGGGGGGGCAGGGCCTCTGCAATCGCACCTTTGTCCTCTCATCTAAGCCCCTCCCCCTCCCCAGGTCACCTGACGGGAAGGGTGACCCCCCCCGCTGTTAGAGTGGTATGCTGGTCGGCATGGAAACAAGCATGAGGACAGACGCAGCGACACGCTAAAGACATGCTAACCTCCTCAGCAGTTTGTTTCTCCTCCTTCGATGAAGCCGTGCAAAGCGAGCAGGCTCTCATCGCTTGTTTTTGATTGGCTGCTGGGGGCGGGGCTTCTTATTTCCTGCGCTTCACTTCCTGTCAGTGATGCTTCCCTTGTTTTCCTCCCCAGGTATCGAGACAGTTAACCATTCATTTTCTAACAGCTCTAGATCTACAGTCAGATCTCAGTGATAGTCATAGTGTCACTAATTCTGCATTCACACCGGACGTGAATATGGCCAGGGGGCTACAACTACAACAAGATGAACATATCTGACCGTGATTTCATTGTAATACACGCTGGGCCGGCCCTGACCAATTTGCCGCCCTAGGCAAGATTTTAGCTGGCGCCAAAATGCAGACATTCACTATGATTCGCACGTGCACGGTTGTGGCATGACCACAAAAACAAAGATATTGACACAAGATGTGTGCAACTGTATTTAGTTTCCTATCCATTTGAACATGATTTAAGTGGGGGTGGGGGCCTCACCTCCTCTAGGGGGGTCCGGGGGCATGCACCCCCGGGAAGACTTTTTTTTATATTGAAGTTAAAAGCATCAATCTGGTGCACTCTGAGAGCAGCATGAGAGATCTGTGGACCCTCTCTCAGCACCAGGTGAAACAGAACTGAAGCAGATTTTCTTTTTCTTTATGGATATTTTACAAATCATCTCCTTTCAAACTGTGTTCTTTATTAATAACAACTTTTTTGTACTGTCAGTATTTATACGTGTTTCTCACCTGTTCTCTTATTCTTTATAATCTAGTGATCACATGGAGGCGTGGCTTCACCTCTCTGAGCTGAGGCTATCAGAGCCGCTCAGTCTGTCAGGAGAGGGCTCTCTGAAGCCCCGCGGCCGCTTACACAGTAAATTCCAATGTTAATAAAAGCACACAGAAGCTGTGCACGTTTTTTGGGAGTTTGATTTATTTTAATGAACACAAACACAACATTAAACCTGTAATCGCATTCTAAAACCATTATTTAAAAAAAATAACTATTTCACATAAACCTCTGGTTTTTACTGGGCCGGGGGTTCAGCTTGATTGGGGGGTGTGCCATAGTTTATGGGTGCTGTACGCAATATAGGCGTAGTTCTGTTAGTATAAGATAATAAGACGTACTTTGTTGATCCAACATCGGGACATTGTTTTGTTATGAAATTAAAAAAAATATATATTTTTTTTATTTCTAACTTCTTCTTTTTTTTAATGTTCGGCGCCCCCTATGGGTCGATGCGCCCTTAGCATTCGCCTATACTGCCTGTGCCGAGGGCCGGCCCTGAATACACGTTTCAAAATGATGCCGAAGTAACAACACACTGATACCGGTTAGTAACAACCATGAGTCTGCAGACAGACGGCAGAGAAACAGCGGAGATCGGATCGAGCGGGCTAGCTAACGCTGTCGCTGCTCCGTCCACTCTCACAGCAACGGCCTCCAGGCAGAAACAAAGCAGCGACTGTGTTGCCATGACACCGGCAGACAGTGGCTTGTTCTGGTTTCACTTCTGTCCCGGTTCTGACCAGCAGGAGGAGCTGTGAGCTCTGAGGGCTAACAGCTCACGGCTGATGTTTTTGGTTTTCTGGTTCAACGTCAGTGACGGCAGGCTGAGATCCTCACCGCTGATTGGCTACCGCGAGAACGTGTCAGGCGAATTTGTCGCTGCCCCCTCCAATCGCCTCAACCGCGCCGCCGGAGTGAATTCGCTTCTGTCCGCGTCTCTGCATTGACTGTAATCGCGTCCGGTGTGAACGCATCACAGCTCTGCATGGCTCAGTCCTAGATAAGAGTCAATAGGAAGTTAAGTTATCTCTAACTGTGTGTGTGTGTGTGTGTGTGTGTGTGTGTGTGTGTGTGTGTGTGTGTGTGTGTGTGTGTGTGTGTGTGTGTGTGTGTGTGTGTGTGTGTGTGTGTGTGTGTGTGTGTGTGTGCGCATGTGTGTGTTTAGCCTAAACCTACATTTGATGGAATGTCTACTGAGCTGACGTCTCTTCTGAACTCAGCCAGAGAACCAAAAACTACTTTCACCGAACACAACCTGCTGAAGGTACCCGTCTCACCACCTGTCTCACCACCCGTCTCACCACCCGTCTCACCACCCGTCTCACCACCCGTCTCACCACCCGTCTCACCACCCGTCTCACCACCCGTCTCACCACCCGTCTCACAACCCGTCTCACCACCCGTCTCACCATCCGTCTCACCACCCGTCTCACCACCCGTCTCACAACCCGTCTCACCACCCGTCTCACCACCTGTCTCACCACCTGTCTCACCACCCGTCTCACCACCCGTCTCTCCACCTGTCTTACATCATGTCTCACAACCTGTCTCTCCACCTGTCTCACCACATGTCTCTCCACCTGTCTTACATCATGTTTCACAACCTGTCTCTCCACCTGTCTCACAACCTGTCTCTCCATCTGTCTTACATCATGTCTCACAACCTGTCTTACATCATGTCTCACAACCTGTCTTACATCATGTCTCACAACCTGTCTTACATCATGTCTCACAACCTGTCTTACATCATGTCTCTCCACCTGATTGACATCATGTCTCACAACCTGTCTTACATCATGTCTCACCACCTGTCTTACATCATGTCTCACCACCTGTCTCACAACCTGACAGTCACTGAGCTGTAGCCCCACCCCCTCACACTTTCCTTCTCACTTCCTGTTTCAGACGTCAGAGAAGGTGGAGACTCTCTTCCTGAAGGCAGAGTCATATGACCCGGACCAGCCAATGGCAGAACAGCCTCAGGTAGCAACAGTGGCCCCGCCCCCTAGCAACTCCCCACCGGGTTGGGCTGATGATGTCACAGAGGAAATGGCTGGGGATGATGCTAATGATGCTAACCAGGCTAACAGTGATGTCAGCGATGACAACCTTAGCGATGCTAGCGATGTTAGCGATGTTAGCTCAGATGCTATCAGTGTGTTAGCTCAGGCGGCGGTGGAAGAAGCTATTGATTCTGCAGTCAGATGCGCTAACGATGCTAATCAGGATAGCATTAACGCTAACCTCACAGACAGCCAAGCCGCGCAGGAGGCTAATAGGCCCCGCCCCTTTCAGCATTACTATGACAACCAGCACTCGGATGAGAAAGAGGAAGAAGAGGAGGGATGGAGGTTCAGAGGAAACTCCCCACCCCCATCGTTACCCCGCCCCCAAAGCTCAGCCAATCAGAGGCAGCCTTCAGATCTCAGTGACCAGGACAAACCTCTGCAGGAGGTAAAACCAGTTAAACCTGACCCAGTTAAACCTAACCCAGTTAAACCTGACCCAGTTAAAACTAACCCAGTTAACCCTGACCCAGTTGAAGCTGACCCAGTTAAACCTGACCCAGTTAAACCTAACCCAGTTAAACCTAACCCAATTAAACCTAACCCAGTTCAACCTAACCCACTTAAACCTGACCCACTTAAACCTGACCCAGTTCAACCTAACCCAGTTGACCCAATTAAACCTAACCCAGTTAAACCTGACCCAGTTAAACCTGACCCACTTAAACCTGACCCAGTCAAACCTAACCCAGTTTACCCAATTAAACCTAACCCAGTTAAACCTGACCCAGTTAAACCTGACCCACTTAAACCTGACCCAGTCAAACCTAACCCAGTTTACCCAATTAAACATAACCCAGTTAAACCTGACCCAGTTAAACCTAACCCAGTAAAACCTGACCCAGTTAAACCTAACCCAGTTGACCCAATTAAACCTAACCCAGTTAAACCTGACCCAGTTGACCCAATTAAACCTGACCCAGTTAAACCTGACCCAGTTGACCCAATTAAACCTAACCCAGTTAAACCTGACCCAGTTAAACCTAACCCAGTAAAACCTGATCCAGTTCAACCTAACCCAGTTGACCCAATTAAACCTAACCCAGTTAAACCTAACCCAGTTAAACCTAACCCAGTTGACCCAATTAAACCTAACCCAGTTAAACCTAACCCAGTTGACCCAATTAAACCTGACCCAGTTAAACCTGACCCAGTTGACCCAATTAAACCTAACCCAGTTAAACCTGACCCAGTTAAACCTAACCCAGTAAAACCTGATCCAGTTCAACCTAACCCAGTTGACCCAATTAAACCTAACCCAGTTAAACCTGACGCAGTTAAACCTAACCCAGTAAAACCTGACCCAGTTAAACCTAACCCAGTTAAACCTGACTCAGTTCAACCTGAATCAGTTCAACCTAACCCAGTAAAACCTGACCCAGTTAAACCTAACCCAGTTAAACCTGACCCAGTTAAACCTAAGCCAGTTAAACCTAACCCACATAAACCTGACCCACTTAAACCTGACCCTGTTAAACCTGACCCCCCTGTTAAACCTGACCCCCCTGTTAAACCTAACCCAGTTGACCCACTTAAACCTAACCCAGTAAAACCTGACCCAGTTGACCCACTTAATCCTAACCCAGTTAAACCCGACCCAGTTAAACCTGACCCAATTAAACATAACCCAGTTAAACCTAACCCACATAAACCTGACCCACTTAAACCTAACCCAGTTGACCCAGTTAAACCTGACCCATTTAAACCTGACCCAGTTAAACCTGACCCAGTTAAACTTAACCCAGTGAAACCTGACCCAGTTAAACCTGACCCAGTAAAACCTGACCCAGTTAAACTTAACCCAGTGAAACCTGACCCAGTTAAACCTGACCCAGTTAAACCTGACCCAGTTAAACTTAACCCAGTGAAACCTGACCCAGTTAAACCTGACCCACTTAAACCTGACCCAGTCAAACCTAACCCAGTTTACCCAATTAAACCTAACCCAGTTAAACCTGACCCAGTTAAACCTAACCCAGTAAAACCTGACCCAGTTAAACCTAACCCAGTTGACCCAATTAAACCTGACCCAGTTAAACCTGACCCAGTTGACCCAATTAAACCTAACCCAGTTAAACCTGACCCAGTTAAACCTAACCCAATAAAACCTGATCCAGTTCAACCTGAATCAGTTCAACCTAACCCAGTAAAACCTGACCCAGTTAAACCTGACCCACTTAAACCTGACCCAGTTGACCCAATTAAACCTAACCCAGTTAAACCTGACCCAGTTAAACCTAACCCAGTAAAACCTGATCCAGTTCAACCTAACCCAGTTGACCCAATTAAACCTAACCCAGTTAAACCTGACGCAGTTAAACCTAACCCAGTAAAACCTGACCCAGTTAAACCTAACCCAGTTAAACCTGACCCAATTAAACATAACCCAGTTAAACCTGACCCAATTAAACATAACCCAGTTAAACCTAACCCACATAAACCTGACCCACTTAAACCTGACCCTGTTAAACCCGACCCAGTTAAACCTGACCCAATTAAACATAACCCAGTTAAACCTAACCCACATAAACCTGACCCACTTAAACCTGACCAAGTTAAACCTGACCCAGTTAAACCTGACCCAGTTAAACCTGACCCAGTTAAACTTAACCCAGTGAAACCTGACCCAGTTAAACCTGACCCACTTAAACCTGACCCAGTCAAACCTAACCCAGTTTACCCAATTAAACCTAACCCAGTAAAACCTGACCCAGTTAAACCTGACCCAGTTGACCCAATTAAACCTAACCCAGTTAAACCTGACCCACTTAAACCTGACCAAGTTAAACCTAACCCAGTTGACCCAGTTAAACCTGACCCATTTAAACCTGACCCAGTTAAACTTAACCCAGTTAAACCTGACCCATTTAAACCTGACCCAGTTAAACCTGACCCAGTTAAACCTGACCCAGTTAAACCTAACCCAGTTAAACCTGACCCAGTTAAACCTAACCCAGTTAAACCTGACCCAGTTAAACCTAACCCAGTTAAACCTGACCCAGTTAAACCTGACCCAGTTAAACCTAACCCAGTTAAACCTGACCCAATTAAACCTAACCCAGTTAAACCTGTCCTCCCAGTATCAGCTTCTGTCTCCCTCGGCTGGCAACATGAGGCTTTGCACTCAGCTGTCAGTCACAGTTAGTATACATATATATATATAAGTATATGGTGTATGCAGAGTATATGGAATATATAGACATGTATATATAGTAGTATATATATCTGAGTACTGTTTGTGTGTGTGTGTGTGTGTGTGTGTGTGTGTGTGTGGTGTGTGTGTGTGTGTGTGTGTGTGTGTGTGTGTGTGTGTGTGTGTGTGTGTGTGTGTGTGTGTGTGACAGGAAGTCCCTGTGATGAGGAAGACTCTGACTTATGAAGCTCCGGGGGTGAGTGTTACTCATGTCATCTGTTTCATAGGCAAAAACACATCAAATAAATAAGTGTGTGTGTGTGTGTGTGTGTGTGTGTGTGTGTGTGTGTGTGTGTGTGTGTGTGTGTTACAGAGGGTGGACTCTGACCCTGCAGGTTTGCTGCTAAGCTCTCAGACGTTCACCGCTGAGACCGCGAACACCACGACCACCACACACATCACCAAGGTAACACATGCACACATCACCAAGGTAACACACACATCACCAAGGTAACACACACACATCACCAAGGTAACACACACACATCACCAAGGTAACACACACACACACACTAACCTCTGTGTGTGCAGACGGTGAAGGGAGGAGTCTCGGAGACTCGGATTGAGAAGAGGATCGTGATCTCCGGAGACACCGAGATCGACCACGACCAGGTGTCACTTTATTATTAACCTGTTCAGCCCGAGCCTGTTTCTCAGGCCTCGGGCTCCAACACGACATTCCCACAGCAAATGACTATACCTTCACTTCTAAAAGGGGAACATTAATCATCTTTTCTCTCAAAGTAATGATAATGTAGAAGAGTCAGAATCAATATAGATGTTTTTATTTTAAAGTAAATTCAGATTGAAAATGAAAAATGTAAATGATAGTGTCCGTCCAAAACCATGACTTATCGTGAAGCCACCCTGAATGATGGGACGGTAGACTGACAGCTCCAGGACTCCAAAGTACCCTGTATCAAGAACAAGTGACCTTCTTAGAGAGGTTTAGCAACACTTCCGGGGTCATTTGGGTGGATTTGCCGTTTCTCTGGCCCCCCTCGTCGATTCTGATGATTGTCATTTCTTTTGAACCGTTAGAGCCAATAGAATCGAGGGGAAGTTCCTAAATCCACCGACACGTTACCATGAGGAGTGAGAGTGATGCGCACGCAGCTTGCCCAAACCGAAAGCTATGTTACGCTCTGAAAACTAGACTTATTGCTGATGGATTATCAGACATCATTTCAAAGTGACTCGCTGCCCAAGTTCCCATCAGCAGAAACACGTGGGTTACGTGGCTAACCCTGTCCTGGCCCTAAGATGGTGGAATGAGCTCCCATTGACACCAGGGGCCTCATGTATAACGCCGTGCGTAGGACTCACTGGGAAGGGTGCTCACGTAGTAGAAATCCCAAAAATAGGTACAGACATTTTCCGATTCACCAAACATTGCGTACCGGCGAGGAAAGTGCGTACGACACTTCCTACGCCGGTTTCTCTTTATAAATCACAACCGACTGGAAATGCGGTGCAGCTTCTGCGGCTTCACGTAACGCCCATCCATCCATTCATCCTGACTGACTTTATGAAGGAGAGCAGGAGGTGAGCACAGAAAGCTAAACAGACGTCTCACACCGGGTCAGGTTCTGGTTCTTTTGGGGAGGGGGAGATAAGTCACATTGTTTGGTGGATGCCGTTCGAACAGAGCAGCAGCATGGAGGTCGGGTCGTCACCAACGTAAATAAATACGTGGTCCGAGAAAGGTTCATGACAAAAGAATACACACAGCCTTCCTCAGGCGGTGTGTGTGCACCGGGGACAGGAGACCCCCCCCCTGATGAGAGACTGAGAAGTGATCGGGGGATCCCTCCGGAGTGTAGTCATGACGACTGATCTGAATTTAGTTTTTGTATTTGGTGGTTTGTGTCCCAGCTGTCGATCAGCTGTGCGCAGCGTCTCCCCTGCAGCCCCCCCCCCTCTATATCCACCAGTTAAAGGAAATACAACCAACGTGTTGTGTTGTATCAGCTGTTCAACTGACCACATGGTGTTCTCAGCTTCCAGACCTCCTGTGTTTTACGAGCGACTTATCAAGTCTTAGCAAACGGCATAAAACACGATTAAACGTGATAGTACATAAAACCATGCTCGTACAACCTATAGAAAAGCAACGCGGCGTCATTTATGAGAAAACATTTCATAACATTAGCACAACATATTCGAGGTGGTTTTAAATAACATATCCGTATTTATTTATTTCTCCAGGTTGTGTGTGTGTGTGTGTGTGTGTGTGTGTGTGTGTGTGTGTGTGTGTGTGGTGTGTGTGGTGTGTGTGTGTGTGTGTGTGTGTGTGTGTGTGTGTGGTGTGTGTGTGTGTGTGTGTGTGTGTGTGTGTGTGTGTGTGCATGCACTGAGGAGTCTCACACAGGCGTTTGTTAAATCATTTTAAGATCGGCTTTAATCGATGTTTGAAAGTGAATTCTTCATAAATGATAAATGAGAGGTAACGTTTTATTCATGGTATTATCTCCACACGTTTCTCTCCATCCTTCCTTCTGCCAACGGGGTCGCAGTTTCTCGTCTCTCCCGTTGTTGTGCTTAGTCCGTACGCATGGGTTAGAGTTTGCGTGGAGGACCGCACGTTTTCCCGTCAAGTTAGTATTTTATAAATCGCAAACATTGCGTAGAAACTGGCGTATGCCATTTTTGGAGTGTATATCCCTTTATGAACGAGGCCCTGAACAGCAGAACGCTCACACACCTTCCAGACTGAAACTCATCTCTCTCGACTCCACCTCGAGGATAGAACTACTAACAAAGGACTTATATACTAACAAAGGACTGGCTCCTCTGAAGCCAGTTGAGCAGCACTTGAGATGCTTGGCTCTATGAAACCTGATGTTCTTTATGATTCTGTTTTCTTCAAGTTGTGTCTTCCTGGTCGAACGCACTTACTGTGAGTCGCTTTGGATAAAAGCCTCAGCTGTCATTATCACTCTGACCAGGTGACACTTTGTTATTAACTTGTTAGGTAAAGAAACGCTCTAAAGGTGACGCTCTGACCCGGGTTAACTAACCCTCTCTAAGGCTCTTGAGACGGTTCTCTGTAATGTAACATTTGTGATATTGAGCTATATAAATAAACATTGATTGATTCTCTCTGAGACTTTAGAACAGCTCCACATCTTATTTCATCCTAACTTCAGGAGTTTCTCTGTCCTCGCACGGAGACTAACACACACACATACTCTCACACACTCAGACGCTGCAGCAGGGTGTGTGTGAGAGTGTGTGTGTGTGTGTGTGTGTGTGTGTGTGTGTGTGTTAGTCTCCGTGTGAGGACAGAGAAACTCGCGCCAGGCGGGATCCGTTTGAGGCACTCAGACAACGAGCTCCTCAGCCCGGGCTCCATCTGAGCCTCTTTGGCCCGGGTTAACTAACCCTCTCTCAAGGCCCGGACACACCAAGCTGACTCCAAAGAACTGACACAGACGGACCCGGCTGTGGCGTCTCCGCGTCTTGGCCATGTGTCGCTCTTGAACACACCGCAAAGACTTCAGCCGACGGCCAAGAAGCGCATACGAACTGCGCATGCGTGAGTGGCAATAACTCTCCTGACCAGCAGGCGGCGGTAGTGTGTATTCGTCATTCAAAGGAGGCAACAACCGGAAGACAGACTGCGTGATAACCGAGAGAAGAAGAACTGACTGCTTGATATAAACAAACAACAAATAGCGTGCGTTCCATGTTCCCTCTCCAGCGAGGAGCTCACGGGGCAGGAGGTAAAGGAAAGCTCACATTTGCCTTCTTAGTCGTTTGTTTGGGTCCCTCACTTCAGTTGCGCTTCTCATGCACTGATTCGCTAAGCTGAACAGCCAATCAGGGATTTCTTTGGCCGACGGCCCAAAGTCGCCTTTTTTCGACTAATCGGCCTGGTGTGTCCGTGCCTTAAGGTTCTGACCCGGTCTAACCCAGGTTAACTAACACGGGTTATCTAACCCTCTCTAAGGCTCTGGAGGCCGCTCTCTCTGAGGCGCGACGCCAACATCCTGAACTTTCCGTCACTCGAGTCGTCGTCCACAAAGAGACAGAGGTTTCTCCTGATCATGTGACCGATTAGTGACATCACAGGTAACAGGTGCAGCCCCGTGCTGGATGCTGATTGGCTGCTGCTGCATGGCTGTTTGCACTTTCACCTGGGAAAAACACCTGGAGGATCCAGGGAGAGATCTAATTGGTTGAAACGTTTAGGACAGGAAAATGTAGTCTGAAGAGGAAGTAAACAATACAGTGAAGATCAGAGGACAGTGAGGACACCAGCATGCTATGCTAATATTAGCATGCAAATATTAGCATGCTACGCTCAACTAATAGTCAAGCTTTTAAATTGCTATGCTAATTAGCATGCCACTCACTGGCTAGCTCGTTCGTTCGTTAACGGTAAATGTTGCTGCAAGGGATTGTGGGGCGGCTTTATATCATTTCCTTCAATGCCTGAGAGGGAAACAAACGCAGGGTTCTGATTGGTCGACAAGACTCCTGTCTCACTGCTGCACCTGTCTGTCTTTCAGGACTGAAGCTACAAGACTGCAGGGATCATGGGAGCGGTGGACACACACACACACACACACACACACACACACACACACACACACAGAGACACACTCACAGAGACACACACACACACACACACACACACACACACACACACACACACACACACAGAGACACACTCACAGAGACACACACACACACACACACACACACACACACACTCACACTCACAGCGTCACAGACACACACACAAGTCAGTCGACCTCAGTTGAACTCTGTAAACTCCAGGCCCCGCCCCTCACATCTGATTGGTTGGTTGACTCAAGGTGCTCCATATTAAACTTCAGTACTCTTTTAATAAAAGTCTTCGTCATGTTTTCGGAGTCGCTGATCCTAATCATGTTAGCATAGCATCACATGTTAGCATAGCATCATCTGCACCAGCTTTACCTGGATGATAAACAGGAAGTAGAATTCATATTTCTGTCGACTGTACAGCTCCAACATTAGTAACAGGAAGTGGAATTTTATTCTGACATCTGATCCAAACTGTTTCCTGTAAGATAGCATGTTTGCTAGGACTGTAGCCGCTAACTGTTTTGCAGCTTAAACTCTGTATTTACCCACAATGCAATAGTAATGTGCCATTCTTCTCACCATGGAAACCCTGTTATTATTTATTCACAGTGATGTTGATTTATGTGTTTATTTATTATTGATCTGTGTTGTAATCCCAACCCGACAACGTAAAACTGAGCGTAAACTGTATGATGTAAATTGTACGATGTTGGCTAGCTAGTCTCTGAAGAAAAGAGCCTCGGATAAACAACGTAGACTCGTGTTAGCATAGAGAGTTCAAGATAAGCTACATTTATGTAGATGTTACATATGTAGACTTAAATGACCACCACTCTGCGCTGAAGTCGCGATATAAATCTAAAATCTGATCGTGCGGGAGAAACATCGTAATCATCGAGCTAACATCATTATCATTGGGCTATCAGGCTAACTTCGGGCTAACCCCGGGCTAACACCGGGCTAACATCGTACAGATTACGCTCCGCTCTGCACACTCCCCGAGGTATTTTATTTTCATCATGAATTCTTACAAGTTTTCACCGCTGAACTGAAATAAAACAATTAAACTGGACTTCCTGTCTGAATGTATTTTATTGATTGATGAAGAAACAGAGTTACAGAGGGAGGGAGGAGAGCATCATGTTACAGCCTTCATCAACAATGATATCTAAACGTCGTTTATTACAGAAGTACAGATTAAATTATGTTTTCTGGTTAACTTTAATTCATCTGTTATTCATGTTCTCAGATCTCAAACTTTCCCACAATAATATAGACGTTTATCGTGCTAACTCTTCTTCATGTAGCGTTAGCTTTATGCTAGCTGGCTCCAACCAGATGTAGCACAAGGTAGGAAGCACAAGTAAAAAGGAAGCTTTTGATTGGACAAAAGAGTGGAAAGGGGCGGGAATTAGGAAAGGCCAATTCATTAAACAAAACTGTTGTGTCCGCCGGCCAATCAGAGCTGAGCTACATGTTGCTTAGCAACAGGACAGGAGTTAGGAGTCACACCCAACAGGAAGTGGGCAGAGCTTAACTCCAGTGCATCATTCAGGTGAGACTTAATGAGATGAAGCTTCCTCAGACAGCCTGAGAACCTGGAGCTGACAGACAGGCAGTTCTGCTTCACACCCACTGAGAGACAGACAGGTGAGGGGGAGACAGACAGACAGGTGGAGAGACAGACAGGTGAGGGGGAGGCAGGTGAGGGGGAGACAGACAGGTGGAGAGACAGACAGGTGAGGGGGAGACAGACAGGTGAGGGGGAGACAGATGGAGAGAGAGACAGGTTAGTGCGAGTCTTTGACAGGTCGTCATGTTTGGTTCACCTTTAACTGAGTGGACAGATCTCTCACCTGGGAATCCGCCCAGGTAGACAGGGTTGTTGGTCTCAGCAGAGGTGGATTGTGGGTAAGGGTTGGGGGTGGAGTAGCTCCTCCCATCAACGCTCAGACTCAGGCTGTGTTTGGTCTTCTTTGCCACCAGGTGGTGCCAGAGCCCGTCACACAGCAGGGGGCCAATCGAACGCACCGACACTCGCCCCGCCCCGTTGTTCACGTTAAACACCACCTGAGGACACACACATTCCTGTTATTATCTCTGTGTGAGGACATAAACACACCTGAGGACACACACATTCCTGTTATTATCTCTGTGTGAGCACATAAACACACCTGAGGACACACACATTCCTGTTATTATCTCTGTGTGAGGACATACACACACCTGAGGACACACACATTCCTGTTATTATCTCTGTGTGAGGACATAAACACACCTGAGGACACACACATTCCTGTTATGATATCTGTGTGAGGACATACACACACCTGAGGACACACACATTCCTGTTATTATCTCTGTGTGAGGACATACACACACCTGAGGACACACACATTCCTGTTATTATCTCTGTGTGAGGACATAAACACCGACATTTGTACCCGACCAATCAAATCTCCCCATTCCTAATAACATGCATGATGTAATCTCGAGGGAGGGGCATAAAGCTGACTTAAAGGTAAACACACAGCACCGGTCACATGACTCCTGAGCCTCACCTGTCCGTGGATCAGCTCCAGCCCGATGGCGTCCACCTTGGCGCTGCTGATCCCCAGCAACACGGCTTCTGATTGGCTCGTTCGAAACTCGAAGGCCACAGACACATCAGAGCCCACCTTATAACCATCACGCACTACACACACACACACACACACACACAGTTAACCACTAGGAACATCATCAGATTAAATAATAAATATATTGTAACTTATATAATTAGTTGGACTCACTCAGGGCGGCGTATCCACTGCCGTTAAAGTAACTGCCTGTCTGGTCGTTGGTGAAACAGGAAGTGACGTCATGCTGTGAAGCTGGAGAGGACAGATCCAACGTGGCGCCGTTCAGACTGACGGAGCGAACGCATCCCGAGAAGCTGCTGCTGGCCTGAGAGACAGGAAGTCACACCTGTGTTTACTCAGGAACACAGTGACATCACGAGGGAACACTCATATTGGATAGCGCTCCACCTGTTAGGCTAAGGGGCGGGACATCTCTAAACAGGTGGATATTCATATACACAGGGCAGGGTGAAGTAGAGATGTACACCTGAACCTGTGTACAGGTAAGGGAAGGGTCTCACGTTGATCCTGCGGGTGGAGTGTGTGTGAGGGAGGCCTCCCAGGAAGAGTCTGTCCTCCACGTCCAGCTGGTTTCCTTTAATGAACACAGAGTCTGGAGTCCTGCCGTCGAGCGACAGAGAGACGGAGCGCCGGCTCACCTCCCCGCTCACCTGAGAGCACAGGTGTTATCACGGATCACCAGGTAGGGTTCGTTCATGATGCAGAGGATGATCGATTCATCGCTTAATGTCACCTGGAGGCGTGGTGTTCGCCCTTCAATTAAGGACAGCGTGCCTGTGTGTGTGTGTGTGTGTGTGTGTGTGTGTGTGTGTGTGTGTGTGTGTGTGTGTGTGTGTGTGTCTCACCGTGTGCCACTCCCCATCATTAACGGTGCTGGAGGAGGTGCAGGAGGCGGGACCTCTCCCCAGGTCAGCTGATAGGACGAGACGGCCGCCCGTCATCCGGAGGACGATGAAGTCCATCTGCTTGGCGTCAGAGAGCAAGACCAGCTGGCCAACCAGAGCCCGGCTCCTGAGGGACAACCTGAGGGACACACTGCGAGAGGGGGGGGTTACACAACAACAACAACAACAACAACAACAACAACCCCCCCCCCAGGTCTTCCTGTTCAGACTCACCTCTTCCTGATGCTGCTGGGGCTGATGCTGAAGGTCATGTGACTGTGTTTGGACGAACCGAACTGAACAGCTGACGGCAGCACGGCTGGCTCCGCCTCCAACACACACTGCAACAATCAATAACAGCATTGTTTATCGTTATCAGGGTTCTCCCACCTTTTCCAAAGTCACATCAAGCCGCTTCCAGCTGTTGGTAATTATATACACATATACACATACTTATACTCAGAGGATTATTTCCCTACCTCACACAAATCAGATGCTCTTTATGCGATATAACAAAGTGATAGCATTGTACACGAGGAGAAACAAAGTGTAATGTGTCGAAGTGAGCGACCCGTCCGTACGGAGACCGGGCGTCGCATGAGACCTGCGGAGCCGAGAGGCGGCCAGGAAGCCACCGTGCACACGTCCCGGAGGAACACGCGTGAGCCCCGAGGCCGGCGCTGCCCACACGGCCACACTCTATGTTGCAAATGTATTATCTTTTCAATTTCCACACGGCATCTATTGCAGTCTGTCCGTCCTGGAGAGGATCCTCCTCTGCTGCTCTCCTGAGGTTTCTCCATGTTCCCTTAGACTGGGTTTTCTCCGGAAGATTTTCCTTGTACGATGTGAGGGTCTAAGGACAGAGGGTCTAAGGACAGAGGGTCTGAGGACAGAGGGTCTGAGGACAGAGGGTCTAAGGACAGAGGGTCTAAGGACAGAGGGTCTGAGGACAGAGGGTCTAAGGACAGAGGGTCTGAGGACAGAGGGTCTGAGGACAGAGGGTCTAAGGTCAGAGGGTCTGAGGACAGAGGGTCTGAGGACAGAGGGTCTAAGGACAGAGGGTCTGAGGACAGAGGGTCTGAGGACAGAGGGTCTGAGGACAGAGGGTCTAAGGTCAGAGGGTCTGAGGACAGAGGGTCTGAGGACAGAGGGTCTAAGGACAGAGGGTCTGAGGACAGAGGGTCTAAGGTCAGAGGGTCTGAGGACAGAGGGTCTGAGGACAGAGGGTCTGAGGACAGAGGGTCTGAGGACAGAGGGTCTAAGGTCAGAGGGTCTGAGGACAGAGGGTCTAAGGACAGAGGGGGTCGTATTGTCATACTGATATTCTGTACACACTGTGAAGACACTGAGACAAATGTAACATTTGTGATATTGGGCTATAAATAAACACTGATTGATTGATTGACTCTATCTATGTATCTCTACAGTTCAGAGGTACATGGTGTACTTCTACTCTCTACAGTTCAGAGGTACATGGTGTACTTCTACTCTCTACAGTTCAGAGGTACATGGTGTACTTCTACTCTCTACAGTTCAGAGGTACATGGTGTACTTCTACTCTCTACAGTTCAGAGGTACATGGTGTACTTCTACTCCTCTGCAGCTCAGAGGTACATGGTGTACTTCTACTCTCTACAGTTCAGAGGTACATGGTGTACTTCTACTCTCTACAGTTCAGAGGTACATGGTGTACTTCTACTCTCTACAGTTCAGAGGTACATGGTGTACTTCTACTCCTCTACAGTTCAGAGGTACATGGTGTACTTCTACTCTCTACAGTTCAGAGGTACATGGTGTACTTCTACTCTCTACAGTTCAGAGGTACATGGTGTACTTCTACTCCTCTACAGTTCAGAGGTACATGGTGTACTTCTACTCTCTACAGTTCAGAGGTACATGGTGTACTTCTACTCCACTACACTTATTTAATCCCTTTAGTTACTTCACAGATGTGGATGAATGATGGTAAATCTAACCAAGTGTTGAATCAGACTGGAGTTCCACCACTGCAGTCTACAAAGTACTTCAGACTAGCTGCACCTCCACCAGCTCTGAGGACACTTGATCAATCATTGAGGAAGCCATGTCTAGGAGCTTATATTATTTAATAGTTATCCATTTATTTTATTGTTCTCTTTTTTTTATAGTAAATCTTCCTTTTAATTCTTAAGTTTATCAAATAAGTTGTGCCATGCCTCTGTTTTGTAAAGGCAGCCTTCGGGCGCCGGGGGAGGGGAGGCCTGCTCACTGCAGAGCTGGGATAGGGTTAGGGGGACAGATGCTGGATGTGTTGATAATAAATTGCACTGAAACCACTTTTGCTCGGACCTTCATTTGTACCCATGCGTACGATTCGCTGACGGGCGCTTTGCTTTGAGTTATATTTCTTTCTTATATTTTTATGATTTTGGCCGCTTCAATCATTATAAAACATATCATATCGATTATTCTGAAATGGACCAATCTGCACAACGACTACTTTCACTGTCTTTCACTACATTTAGATACTTTCTACTTTCACTTGAGGAACATTTTGAATGCAGGACCTTTACTGTAAGAGTATTCCTCTGGTACTTCTACTTTGACTCAAGTACTAGATCTGAGTACTTCTACTTTTACTCAAGATCAAGACCTGAGTACTTCTACTTTGACTCAAGTACTAGATCTGAGTACTTCTACTTTGACTCAAGTACTAGATCTGAGTACTTCTACTTTTACTCAAGATCAAGACCTGAGTACTTCTACTTTGACTCAAGTACACGATCTGAGTACTTCTCCGCCTCTGGTAGCGTATTAGTCTGAATTGTAGCCACAAAATCACGCAGAGCTGCATGGAAATAGACTCACAAGTGGAAAATAATATTTACGAATGTGTCCAATGATTAGTAAATAATGTTGTCTACTCAAGACACCTGTCTTATACATCTTCAAAGGAAGACTTTGTTTCTTCTACCATTACGTGGGATTAAAGTAGAATGTAGTTTTACTTGTGTAATACTGCAAGACTTTACATAAAAGCCTGTTTCTAAAATGATCAACCATAGCGACGCGGTCAAATCCTCAGTTTATAATTTGTAACATGCTAACAAGCTAATGTCTAACAGTGAGTGCTTCCTCCTCTGAAGACCACAGGATGGCTGTAACGCACATACTGACATAGGTACGCTCCTCTGAAACTATTGTCACCTGCATAAACAATTACCCCTCATCGAGTTCGCTATTCAGCTCGCTAACGTTACTAGCTTAAACAAGCGTAACATGCAACGTTAGCCTGATCCAAAATGCTCTACTACGGCGTAGCTCTCATGTGGCTCGTCGTCAGCGCAGACTCTCGCATCGTGAACAACTGAAAGTCTTTTTTGCAAACTTTGCAGGAGGCTATTCGTGGGCTTGACCCTCGTCTTAGCCATGGCTTGTGTTTGTTTTCTGCTAGCCAACGCTCGTTGAAACGGCAACTTCCTGGCACACAGTCCTCTATCACTCTCATCAGAAAGCCCAGGTCACACGTAGCACAAACACTTGCAGGTCGCGCGCATAGCGCGGGAAGGCCGGAGCCTACGCCTATAGCGTGGGAAGGCCGGAGCCTACGCGCGTCACGCGGGAAGGCCGGAGCCTACGCGCGTCACGCGGGAAGGCCGGAGCCTACGCGCGTCACGGCCGGAGCGTCACGCGGGAAGGCCGGAGCCTACGCGCATAGCGCGTAACGCGTTAGGCCGTTTTATGTAGAAGCGAAGCAATTAAGCTCGCTCCGACTTGTCTCTTTTCTTTTAATCTAAAAAAGGAACTATTCAGTCGGACAGCAATTTATTGTAAAAGTAAAGCATTTACAATTTCAAGCACTTTGTCCTAAATCCAAGCACTTTACAAACCTTGAAAACACCACATTCAATTTCAAGCATTTGCAAGGATTTCCAGCCCCCGTACAAACCCTGCGTTATTAATAATGAGCATATTTATTACATCAACTCATTACCGTTAGAGCTCCAGGTGTGAAGGCGCTCAGGTGAGTGGGCGGGGCTCCAGGTAAGTGGGCGGGGTCAGGCGTTGGTTCTACTTCCTGGTCATCGGGAAGCACCGCCACCTCCACCTTCTCCAATAAGCAGCTGTCAAGCTCCGCCCCCTCATACTTCAAAGCTCCTGATAGGTCCACGAGCCTGGAGGGAGCAGCCAATCAGAGCACTTAGCACACAGACAGGAAATTGTGCCTGTGTGTTTGTGTTTGTGTGTGTGACTTACGCTCCGCCCACCACCAGGTGTTGGATGCAGCCTCTGAACCTCCTGGACAGACCCTGCACTCTGATTGGAAGACGAGACTCCTCCCCTAATGGCAGCCCACCAATGAAGAAAGAGGCCGGAGACCATCGAGGAAATCCGCCCGGCAACAGAGAGACGGACTTCAGGTGTTCCTCGTCCACCTGCACCGACAGAGACCTGAGAGACAGACAGGTGAGGTTAATACAGACAGGTGAGGTTGATACAGACAGGTGAGGTTAATACAGACAGGTGAGGTTAATACAGACAGGTGAGGTTGATACAGACAGGTGAGACAGGTGAGGTTGATACAGACAGGTGAGGTTGATACAGACAGGTGAGACAGGTGAGGTTGATACAGACAGGTGAGACAGGTGAGGTTGATAGACAGGTGAGGTTAATACAGACAGGTGAGGTTAATACAGACAGGTGAGACAGGTGAGGATAATACAGACAGGTGAGACAGGTGAGGTTGATACAGACAGGTGAGACAGGTGAGGTTGATACAGACAGGTGAGACAGGTGAGGTTGATACAGACAGGTGAGACAGGTGAGGTTGATACAGACAGGTGAGACAGGTGAGGTTGATACAGACAGGTGAGACAGGTGAGGTTGATACAGACAGGTGAGACAGGTGAGGTTGATACAGACAGGTGAGGTTGATACAGACAGGTGAGGTTGATACAGACAGGTGAGGTTGATACAGACAGGTGAGGTTGATACAGACAGGTGAGGTTGATACAGACAGGTGAGACAGGTGAGGTTGATACAGACAGGTGAGGTTGATACAGACAGGTGAGACAGGTGAGGTTGATACAGACAGGTGAGACAGGTGAGGTTGATACAGACAGGTGAGGTTAATACAGACAGGTGAGACAGGTGAGGTTGATACAGACAGGTGAGGTTAATACAGACAGGTGAGGTTGATACAGACAGGTGAGGTTGATACAGACAGGTGAGACAGGTGAGGTTGATACAGACAGGTGAGACAGGTGAGGTTGATACAGACAGGTGAGGTTGATACAGACAGGTGAGACAGGTGAGGTTGATACAGACAGGTGAGACAGGTGAGGTTGATACAGACAGGTGAGACAGGTGAGGTTGATACAGACAGGTGAGACAGGTGAGGTTGATACAGACAGGTGAGACAGGTGAGGTTGATACAGACAGGTGAGACAGGTGAGGTTGATACAGACAGGTGAGACAGGTGAGGTTGATACAGACAGGTGAGACAGGTGAGGTTGATACAGACAGGTGAGACAGGTGAGGTTGATACAGACAGGTGAGACAGGTGAGGTTGATACAGACAGGTGAGGTTGATACAGACAGGTGAGACAGGTGAGGTTGATACAGACAGGTGAGGTTGATACAGACAGGTGAGACAGGTGAGGTTGATACAGACAGGTGAGGTTGATACAGACAGGTGAGACAGGTGAGGTTGATACAGACAGGTGAGACAGGTGAGGTTGATACAGACAGGTGAGACAGGTGAGGTTGATACAGACAGGTGAGGTTGATACAGACAGGTGAGACAGGTGAGGTTGATACAGACAGGTGAGACAGGTGAGGTTGATACAGACAGGTGAGGTTGATACAGACAGGTGAGGTTGATACAGACAGGTGAGGTTGATACAGACAGGTGAGACAGGTGAGGTTGATACAGACAGGTGAGGTTGATACAGACAGGTGAGGTTGATACAGACAGGTGAGACAGGTGAGGTTGATACAGACAGGTGAGACAGGTAACACGTACTTCCTGTTGATGTTGAGTATCACTGAGTGTTTTTTTCCGTCGCCGAACGTTCCTCCGTCAGGTCTCACCACCATCACCCTCTGAGAAGCTCCCACTTCCCCTAGCTCCGCCTCCAATGCACCTGAGAGCAGGTGGACCGACAGGAAATGCTGCAGACACACACACACACACACACACACACACACTCAGCATTATGTCTGATTCCCCGACAGGAGTCAGCATGATGAGCCCAGGCGTGTCAGGTGACCTGTCTGTATTAACCTCACCTGTCTCTGGCTCTTGTCATCTCTGAAGGCAGCCAGCAGGACTCCTGATTGGTTGTTGGAGGAGAAGGAGAAGAGAAGCTCCGCCTCCTGACCGAGGGAGGGGGGAGCGATCTGAACGAACCCTCCAGAGAGTAGAGAGACACTTCGTACCGCCTGCAACACGGTGGTTATATTAAACACGTTAGCATAGCATACATTAGCATGTTATATTAACATGTGTGTGTGTGTGTGTGTGTCTCTGTGTGTGTGTGTGTGTGTGTGTGTGTGTGTGTGTGTGTGTGTGTGTGTGTGTGTGTGTGTGTGTGTGTGTGTGTGTGTGTGTACCTCCAGCACGCAGCCCTTCCTGACTCCATAAGCGTCTCTCAGAAGGTCAAAGTTCGATCGGGCGATTTCCACGTTCTTTATGCAGCCCACGTATGACCTGGAGACCACCTGTCGCCTAGCAACAACACAGGTAGGAAATGTCAGACAGGTAGAGAGAGACAGACACATACCAACAGTTAGACAGGTAAGGAGGCAGGGACTCACCTGATTGGCCGAGAGGCAGGAAGTCCTCCGATGTAGATGGGGTCGAGGTCGGAGCGGTTCAGGTCGGAGGCGGTTCCCGGAGACTCCGCCTCCAACACCTCCTTCTCTGATGATTGGTCGGCTGCCATGATGGACAGGTAGCCTGGACACAGGTGAGAGGACACCAAATCAGTTAAATGAAATAAATCATTATAACAGCAGTACCTTTGCGTTTGCTCCTCTGTAGTAGTTAGCAGTAGCTTAGCATCAGTTAGCAGTAGCTTAGCATCAGTTAGCAGTAGCTTAGCATCAGTTAGCAGTAGCTTAGCATCAGTTACCTTTGCGCTTGCTCCTCTGCAGAGTGATCTTGTACCAAACCCCTGAGTTGTACTTCCTGTTGGATGTCAGGATCAAAGCTCCGGAGCCGAGGTCAAAGGTCAGCCGGACATGACCCCCCACCAGCTCCATGGACAGGAAGTCTCTCTGCAGGTGACAGGAAGTGAGGTCAGCACCCTTCACAATAAGAGCCTCAACAGAAACAGGTGAGTTAGTGTCGTACCGTGTTGTTGGAGGCCAGGTACAGCAGTAATCCGCCCGGCGACAACGTTTTGAACAGCAGGACGATGGAGGTGGACGTCGCTCTCAGAGACTTCTGGACCAATGAGAATCCAGATCCATCAAAGTGGAAAGAAGTCTCCTCCGTCTGGGGACTGAGAGACAGACAGGTGACACACCTGTACTAGGGATGTGCATCTCCATCACTGAGGCCGATGTGATGCGCATCTCGACTCGTTGCCACGATACATTAACGATACCTTTGAAACACCAGGCGATGGGATGCGATTCCCCCCTGTTGCGATACAGTTTGATACGATGCGATTCAACACGATGCAAAATAATGATACTTGAATTTGGTACGACAGAGGATTTTTGTTTTATTCTCGTATGCAGCAAATCATACATCAACAACAAGATGCTTTCCACACTTGGTTCTCTCTGCAGAGCTGCGCAGCTCTCCAGAGCCCATGGGAGAACACTCGCAGCTCACACTGAGGACACATCGCTCAGGACTAACAATGTGCAAATAGCAGAGGTGTGGACTCCAGTCACATGACTTGGACTCCAGTCACATGACTTGGACTCCAGTCACCAATTTGATGACTCGAGACTCGACTTGGTCTTGAACACCAATGACTCGGGACTCGAACACCAATGACTCGGGACTTGAACACCAATGACTCGGGACTCGAACACCAATGACTCGGGACTTGAACACCAATGACTCGGGACTCGAACACCAATGACTCGGGACTCGAACACCAATGACTCGGGACTCGAACACCAATCACTCGGGACTCGAACACCAATGACTCGGGACTTGAACACCAAAAACTCGGGACTCGAACACCAATGACTCGGGACTCGAACACCAATGACTCGGGACTCGAACACCAATGACTCGGGACTCGAACACCAATGACTCGGGACTCGAACACCAATGACTCGGGACTCGAACACCAATGACTCGGGACTCGAACACCAATGACTCGGGACTTGAACACCAATGACTCGGGACTCGAACACCAATGACTCGGGACTCGAACACCAATGACTCAGGACTTGAACACCAATGACTCGGGACGTGAACACGCATCCAGAGGCTGACTCACCAGAGAGCAGAAAGCACTGGTTTCTATATGAACAATAAAGAATACAAATTAAAACTGCGGTCGCACTTGTGCGCGCAGTGATGAGCGGGCCCTCGCGTCTGTGCGCCTGTCGGGGAGGGCGGCCGGTCGTCCCGGCGTCAAGCAGACGCGCACGAGTCCTGGGAAATGAGCCGTTTCTCATTTCTATAATTTTGGCGTCCCAGACTCCCAGGTCCTCCGGCAGCGACCCGGAAACGGATGTCGGTTGTCTGGAGGAGCTATAACCGAGGGTCCACTGATGCAGAGGAGAGAGGAGTGTCTCTGGAGGAGCCGTAACCGAGGGTACACTGAAGTATTCTCCTGAGACGACTTCAGCCAACAGTGATGTTCCAAAGAGGCGTGACGCACAGCTCTGCAGACTGGTCCCGTTGTGATTATAAGTTATTAGAGATGATCAAATGTGCATCAGACTTTCTGCCCTTTACCTTTCGTTTACTCACTAAATCACATCTCCTGGATGTTAGGCTACTTTTTATACAACTGCTTTCATTTAATTTCAAACCTTTATTTAAGCAGATTGGTCCCGTTGAGATCATAGATCTCTTTTTCAAGGCAGACCTGCAGATGTTTACAGTGAGAACATGAATAACATATGTAACAGGCCTACACTACACACGTTATGTGTACCTACAGTACACACGTTATGTGTACCTACAGTACACACGTTATGTGTACCTACAGTACACACGTTATGTGTACCTACACTACACACGTTATGTGTATGCTTTAGTAGATATCTACAAGTAAACAGTAATAAAGGAGCCTTCTCTCCACCTTCCTTAAGCTCTTCCTGTTCTTGGGTCTGAGCGCCTGGCCGACGCGCTCACACATCACTCAGAGACATGTTTGTTTTTGGTACATTTATCTCCATGTTATCGTTTCCATTTCCACACCGGTCGTTCTCTTCTTTGAAACACATGAAGGTATCTCACCAGACGAGGTTCAAACCGTGTTCGTCATTTAAATAAACAAACCTTCTCTTCTCTGCAGCGCAGCGGTCAAAGAACCGTGGCTTCACAACCCAACTAGAACCCAGAGTATCATCAAGGACTCTTTAACCAGCTGAGGCCGTGGCAGCACCAATCAGCCGCTCCGCCCGCCGGCCTTCGGATCACGATCACCTGACACCAATCAATTATACTCCATTACACGATTAAATAATCAGAATAATAATCAACGTTTTGGCCCCTATACTCCGGCCCCTAATTGTTATGGAATCACATGACAATTACTAATAAACATAGTCCACTGCGATATCGTGTCCATCTTCAGGGCTTCTGATGCTTTGTGGGGCGAATGTGTGTTACACATGAGTCCGTGTGTGTAAATGTGCTTGTGTGGTGCAAGAGGGGAAGGGGGCTAGGGCTCATGTTGGGACTCGACCAGCAGTACCAGCTTCGTGACGGGTCGACGGAGTGTGCTGGTTTTTGTCTGTACTTCCACTTGTCGTACAAAACCTCTCGAGTCTGGCAAGACTTGCGTTATTCGTTCCATGAGCCAGGAATTTCTTGGAGGATTTTCGTCGACGATAAGGACAATGTCCCCGGTTGCAAAATTCCTCCTTTTCCTGTTCCACTTTTGCCTTATTTGGAGTTCCGGTAGGTATTCTTTGGTCCATCGCTTCCAAAATAAGTTGGCCATGTACTGAATTTGGCGCCATGTTCTCTTCCCGTGGCAGTCGCTCGGAGTGAAGACACCAGGCGGAAGAAATGGTTTTGATTTGAGCAGCAAAAGGTGATTTGGAGTGAGGGGCTCTAAATCTCCAGGGTCGTTGGTTGTTAGAGTCAAACCTGGAGATGTAGGCCACTGATGCTGAGGAACTCTGGTCCCCTTAACCAGGTTTCATCTCTCAGAAAGCCACTTACAGAGACTCCTCTTGAAACACAGTCAGCTGGATTCAGGCAACCATTAACACACCTCCATTGGGAAGTCTCTGAAGCAGGTCGAATGACTGCGACTCTGTTGGTGACGAAGGTGTGGAATCTTGTAGTTTCATTGTGTATGTACTTCAGCACAGACGTGCTGTCAGTCCAAAACACGGATGGCTGGAGTTTAAGCTCCAACTCTTCCTGCAACATTCGGTCCATCCGGACGGCTCCAGTGGCAGCGGTAAGCTCCATCCTTGGGATGGTCACAGGTTTGAGTGGAACTACCCATGATAAAGGAACAATGAACTGCGTTTGCTTTGTTCATCAGGCGAAGGTAAGACACCGGTCCATAACCACTTTCACGAGCATCTCCAAAGTGGTGAAGCTGAGCTGAGACTGGATCTCCAAAGCTGAGTGGTGTGATGCATCTTTTGACTTTGAAGTCTCTCAGTAATTGCAAGTGGTGTAGCCAGATCAACCACTGTTCCTTACATTCTTGAGGAATATTTTCGCCCCTTATTCTTGGTAATGTTTGCAAGATTTGCTTTGCAGGGAGGATCACAGGGGACAACATACCCAGCGGATCAAAGAGAGAGCTCACGACTGACAGAATACCTCTCCTGGTGAGTGGTTTATTGAAATGGAACGAGTCCGTTTCCGTGCACCACTGAACTCCGAGAGCTCTTTCAACAGGCAGGGCACTTTTATCCAGATCCTTGATTTCCTTTGATCTACTTTCCTCGGGTATTGTTTGTAGTAGAGCTCTGCTGTTGCTTACCCATTTGTTTAACTTAAAACCACCCTTACTGCACAGGGTCTTAAGTGTGTGAGCGATTATCACTGCCTTCCTCTCGTCTTCCATTGATTTTAGGCAATCGTCCACATAAAAAGTTCTTAGCATGGAAGAGACAGCCCCTGGACTAAAGTCATCCAGAGTGTCTCCTGCACACCGTTGTAGGGCCAAGTTGGCACAGCTGAGCGAGGATGTTGCTCCAAAGATGTGTACAACCATTTGGTACTCTTCTCGCTCACTACTGAGATCTCCATCGGGCCACCACAAGAATGTGAGAAGATCTGAGTCTTCCTCCGGCACCTTGACCTGATGGAACACGGCTTCAATATCTGCCATGAATGCAATGTTCTTCTGCCAGAATCTTGTAAGGACACCAATAAGACTGTTGGTTAAATCTGGGCCTTGGAGAAGACGTGCAGTCAGAGATGTGCTCTGGTCATTTGCACCACAATCCAAAACCACCCTCAGTTTACGCTTTGTTGGATGGTCCACGCCGCGGTGTGGAATGTACCAGCTCCTTTTGCTTTGCCTTGTCTTTTGTTCAGGTGTCTGATGGCAGAACCTTTATCAACAACATCCGCCATGAACTCTTTGTACTCCTTGTAGAATGTGTTGTTTTGTTGGAATGTTCTTTTTAGGTTCAAAGCTCTTTGTTCAGCAACACGTCTACTACTGGGAACATCAAGTCCCTTTTCCTTTAATGGCAGTCCAATGCTGTGTCCGTCTGCTAACTTGACAGAATTAGAGACACTCTCCATGAACTTCTGATCCTCTCTTGACATTTCCAGATGCTCCTTGTGTTGATGTTCTGGAAAGTCCAGCTTCACTTGCTGCTTCAACAGTTCCTCGATTTCCACACCAGAAATTCGGTTTGCTGTAACGACTGGCTTAATCCAACGAGTCGAATCTGACCTTCCTCGAGGTCCATTTATTGTCCAACCTAAAATGGTCTTAACCGCGTACGGGCTGGCTGTTCGTGACGTTGCATGGCTCTAGAGCTTTGGGCACGTTGCGCCCGATTAGCAAGCCAGCCTCTGCATCAATGTGTGGTATATTGACCTCTTCCAGGTATTCCCGTTGTCCCACGTCCGCCTGAGAGGGAATATGTGCCTTTCGTACTGGTATTTTGTTTTGGGAATAAACAGGTGGAAGTGCTACATACTGGTTACTTTCGAGACCACATGTTTCAAGGTCACATGCAGCAGATGTTTTAGCTGACTCCTCTCTAGTCATTGTTCGTAGGAGTACCTCCGTGCTGCGTCCAGTCACTTGAAGCTGCTGTAGAATGGACTCTGTGCAACAGGTACTACCCGTACTACCTGGGTCCAGAAAGGCGTATGTTGTTATGATGGTATTACCCTGTTTTGTTCTCACCTTCACGGGAACGAGAGCCAGGGTGCCTTCAGGCTCACCGGCCCCACTATCCTCCTCCCGTGAATCATCTTTATCCATATCCACTAAAGCCTTTGCAACAGTCTTTACCTTCCCTTTGCTCGGCTCGATATTACTGAAGTGCAACAGAGCGGGGTGTGTGAGGTTGCACTCTTTGCCGGTATGTCTTTGTTTGCATCCTTTACTCATGTGGCCCTTTTCCAAACATCCAAAGCAAAGTCCTTTGCTTCTGAGGAATTCCCACTTCTCTTTGTGGGTGTTTTTGAGAATCTGCTTGCAAGCAGAAAGATGATGTTCTCCTTTACAGGCGATGCATCGGTGTGACTGGGCTGTGTCACTGTGTCGGTTACAGTTTTCTCTCTGAAGTAATGGGGATACACTAGTGGCAACACCACTTTTATATAACTCTGGAGATCTCGGGTTGAACCTCGCGCTGGGCGTAGCAGGAACCAATGTGTAGCTTGTCTTTGCTGATGTATTTGGAATTTCCTTTACGTTTCCGAACGCTGGCTGAGAAAGGATTCTAGCATGATGGTCGACAAACTTCACTAGATCTTCAAACTCAACTCTTCTGTTGTTTCTATCTTGCATGTCACAAGCTTTAGCTCTCCAGTTTTCTCTCAGCTTATATGGGAGTTTAGAAAGAACAGCTCGCATGTTGATTGGGTGATCCATTTCCTCCATGTATTCCACACTATCCATTGTGTTGAGACATCCATTAAGAAACACAGCAAAGGGTTTTAAAGCTTGTGGATCCTCAGGTTTAAGAGATGGCCAATTGAGAGCCTGGTCGATGTAGGCTGTCGCGATAAGATATTCGTCTCCATAATGATGCTTCAACAACCTTTTTGCTTCCGTGTATCCTTTGTCAGATTGCATATATTGGCAACTGCGCACAAGCTCTCTTGGTTGGCCAATAGTGCATTGCTCCAAGAAGTAAAGCCTGTCCTTACTGATTTCTGTCTTCTCTTCGATACCATGCTCGAATGCTCTTATGAAGGACGGACAGTCCAAAGGGTTTCCGTTGAAGGTAGGAATGCTGAGCGGGGGTAAGGAAGAACGTTTCTGCTGCTTTACCATTGTTTCTGTTATTGTGGTCTGCTTTTCCATGATGCTTATCAAGCCGTTCATACTGCCCTCTCCCTTGCTAGAAGACGTGCTGGATGAAGTTGAACTTTCAGGACGTTGTGGTATGAATTGTGTTTCACTATTAACAGTATTTGCAGTTTTATCGATGTTTGGTGTATGCTTGTTAGCATTCAGATGAGCATTTTCTAGCTCTAATGCTGTACTCACAAACAGTGAGTGATCCAAATATTCATTCATTCTGTCTCCTGCTTGGTTCATGCCTGCATGAGCATCCTTGGTTCATGCCTGCATGAGCATCCTTGGTACATGCCTGCATGAGAATCCTCCATTCCTTTGATTACATTTAATTTTGCAGTGTTTGCTGCAATATCTGTTTCAAGTTCCAGTTGTTCCTTTCTTTCCTTCAAACCGGCTTCCTCCCTTTCCAGTGCTTGCTTCTGAGCCAGCCTAGCAGCTCGTGCTAACAATTCTGCATTTCGACTTTCCAACTTTATTTGAGCAGATGTGATCGAAGACCGAGAGGATCTCCTTGAACTTTGTGAATGAACACTCTTTACGTTTGAAATACTGTCCCGAGGTGCAACACTCGTCTGTCCTGTTATGTTTGTCTGGACCACATTGGACACCGGAGCATCAGCAATCCAGTTTAAGACCTCCTGAGTAAACTCTTCCAAGGAAGCTGCTTTGGGGTTGTACCCTTCATCCTGATCCATCTCTTTCTCCTCCTCAGTGGACATTAAAGCTTGAACAGAATCATTGAACTGTTCCATTTCCTTGTGTAGTTGTGTAAACTCACTTTCCCTTTTCGACTTAACCAGTTCCACATTGCAGACATTTTCCATTCATTGTCTCATTTCATTTCATTTCCTTGTCAATGCACCCAATGTTGCACTCCTTGATGATTTCAGTCCTTTGAGCCTTTCCACGTACACACAGTCAATGTCACTTTCCAAGCTTTCCAAGTCTGCCATTTTTGTTCAACACGTTTATTCCTTTTGAATTTTACTTCATTGTTAGTGGAATTTCGTTGTCTTGCCTTGAGTTGAGACGTTTCCAACAGTCTTTGAACGCTCCACAGCAGTGACGCGTTACATACGTAGTTGGAGGAGGAGTGATTGTTGCCTTCAGTCATTCAGGTTTCACAACACCGTCGTTCCATGAAGTAGAATCCGTAGTAAAACGAAGGCGAGTCTTTGACACACTGTTATGAGTTCTTGTTCTCAAAACGAACGTTTCCAGCGCTCATCAAGCTGGTTTTTTGACGAATAAAAGAGCCTTCTCTCCACCTTCCTTAAGCTCTTTCCTGTTCTTTGGTCTGAGCGCCTGGCCGACGCGCTCACACATCACTCAGAGATATGTTTGTTTTTGGTACATTTATTTCCATGTTATCTTTTCCATTTCCACACCGGTCGTTCTCTTCTTTAAAACACACACATGAAGGTATCTTACCAGACGAGGTTGAAACAGTGTTCGTCATTTAAATAAACAAATCTTCTCTTCTCTGCAGTGCAATGCAGCGTTCAAAAGACCGTGTGGCTTCACAACCAAACTAGAACCCAGAGTATAATCAGCAGGACTCTTTTAACGAGCTGAGGCCATCGCAGCACCAATCAGCCGCTCCGCCCCACCGTGGCTGCGGATCCCGATCACCTGACACCAATCAATTAAACTCCATTACACACATTAAATGATTAAATAATCAAAATAATAAATCAACGTTTTGGCCCCTACAAGTAGATATTTTTCATGAAACCATATAGTGCTTCACATAATAAAATATACAAGGGCTGTAGCCTGATATACATGATATGCTTTAGGAGCTGTTTGTGTGTGTTGTACAGTCAGTAGGTCTGTTGTAAATGAATTTGCCGCAAGCAGAGCCGATGTGTGTGTGTGGGTTAGGGGTTAGGGGTAACCCTAACCCTAAACCCTAACCAGTTATGAGCATTTATTTCTAAGCCCCGCCTTTTTGCAAACAGGTTTAGATTAATGACAGGCATATGTATCGACTGAACATCCTCATTTTCTACGGTAATGTGTCTGAGCCTCCACCAATGTTGTATACTAAGTTTGGCGTTGAAAAACTAAAAATTGAAATTTAAGGTAATATTTCACTGTTTTTAACATTATGCTAATTTTTAAAAAATCAAGTAGGCGTAGAATAGGTCCACCCGAATAAGTGTGCAAAATGTCTGGTCATTCAGAGTTACGGTGCCACTTTGTAAAGGTTTCCAAAAATGGAAATGTAGTAGTTTGGATTAATTTGTGACATGTAAATCGTCAAAAATGGTACATTCTCCTTTAGCTTACGAGCTCCCCGTTTGAGCTAGCAACTATTTTCTTTGGAATTTAGCATCATATTGAATAGGGGCTGAACTTGTCCTGGGTTGGAATTTTTCCGATCATTCCCCTAGGAGGAGTTCGCAGAAATGTACTTAAAATGCATGAAAAACGGCTGACTTCCTGGGGGCGGGGCTAATGGAATCTATTTACAAATATGTCCGCAATTCCATGAGGAAGGTCTGTGCCAAAATTCGTGAAGTTCTGAGAAACTATATGTGACTACCACACAATAGAAGGCGCTAGTGAGCAGTTTTTTTGAAAAATTACGTTGTTTTTTTTACATTCTCGAAAAGGTCGTGGGCTCTGACGTGTGTCCCAAGTTTTGCGTCCGAAGCTCATTTTATGCCATCGCAATTTTAGAAAAAATGTATAGGCCACGCCCACATTCTGCATTTGTTGCGACGCTTTAAAATCCTAGTCCGTAGTCACCCCCAGAGTATGTGTAAAAAATGTATAGTATAAATTGGTGGTGTTTTTGGCGCCCCCTATAGTCCAAAATAGAAATTCTTTGGTGTGCGTATTTCCCAAGACAGACTGAACCTATCCACTGAAATCTGTGATGTTTGGATACATTGTTGATGAGTTATGAGCATTTATTTCTAAGCCCCGCCTTTTTGCGAGTACGTTTTGATTAATGGCGGCAATATGTATCGTCTGAACATGCTAATTTTCTACGGTAATGTGTCTGACCCTCCAGCGATGCTGTATACGAAGTTTTGTGTTGAAAAACTGAAAATGTAAATGTAAGTGAATATTTAACTGTTTATGTAAATTATGCTAATTAAAAAAACAGGTCTTTCATAACTGCTTACAGTGAGGAAGACATTGAACTGTGATTGGCCGTCACAGGCTGCTGTAAACTAAACCCCTCTCTGAGTGATTTTACTCTGTCTAACTTTCAGGTTTCTCTTTTCAGCCGCAGACCCCATGTCGCCTCTTTATGGGCGTCGCTAAGTTCCACGTACTACTCGTGTACTTTAAAAGCGGCTCGGCATCGTTTACAATTTGAGAGCCATTTTTCAAGTTGACCGTCTTTCTTGTAAAATCCGAAGTGTTGCAAAACGTTTGATTTGTAGGTATTGTTGGGTGCGCTGTGTTTCTCTTTCTCCTCGACTCCGTGTGTGTTGATAACTGAGACTCTAGGCCTCCGTAGTGTTTCTCTTTCTCCTCGACTTCCTGTGTGTGTTGATAACTGAGACTCTCGCCATCCGTAGTGTTTCTCTTTCTCCTCGACTCCGTGTGTTGATAACTGAGACTCTCGCCATCCGTAGTGTTTCTCTTTCTCCTCGACTCCGTGTGTGTTGATAACTGAGACTCTCGCCATCCGTAGTGTTTCTTTTTCTCCTCGACTCCGTGTGTATTGATAACTGAGACTCTCGCCATCCGTAGTATTTCTCTTTCTCCTCGACTCCGTGTGTGTTGATAACTGAGACTCTCGCCATCCGTAGTGTTTCTCTTTCTCCTCGACTCCGTGTGTGTTGATAACTGAGACTCTGGGCCTCCGTAGTGTTTCTCTTTCTGCTCGACTCCGTGTGTGTTGATAACTGAGACTCTGGGCCTCCGTAGGGTTTCTCTTTCTGCTCGACTCCGTGTGTGTTGATAACTGAGACTCTGGGCCTCCGTAGGGTTTCTCTTTCTGCTCGACTCTGTGTGTGTTGATAACTGAGACTCTCGGCCTCCGTAGGGTTTCTCTTTCTGCTCGACTCCGTGTGTGTTGATAACTGAGACTCTCGGCCTCCGTAGTGTTTCTCTTTCTGCTCGACTCCGTGTGTGTTGATAACTGAGACTCTCGGCCTCCGTAGGGTTTCTCTTTCTGCTCGACTCCGTGTGTGTTGATAACTGAGACTCTCGGCCTCCGTAGGGTTTCTCTTTCTGCTCGACTCCGTGTGTGTTGATAACTGAGACTCTCGGCCTCCGTAGTGTTTCTCTTTCTGCTCGACTCCGTGTGTGTTGATAACTGAGACTCTCGGCCTCCGTAGTGTTTCTCTTTCTCCTCGACTCCCTGTGTGTTGATAACTGAGACTCTGGGCCTCCGTAGGGTTTCTCTTTCTGCTCGACTCCGTGTGTGTTGATAACAGAGACTCTCGGCCTCCGTAGTGTTTCTCTTTCTCCTCCACTCCCTGTGTGTTGATAACTGAGACTCTGGGCCTCCGTAGTGTTTCTCTTTCTCCTCGACTTCGTGTGTGTTGATAACTGAGACTCTCGCCATCCGTAGTGCGAAGCAAAGATCAAAGATGGTCTCTGCTGAGTGCTGACACGATGAGAGGATATTATATGAATGATGCAAAGACGCTACAATCAATGCATCGCAAGTTCAACCCAAACTGTAGCCAATGTGCACTCTCTCAACTGGTGCACTCTCTCAACCGGTGCACTCTTTCAACCGGTGCACTCGCATGTTGAACGCTTATGCCGGTGCATCGATGCGAATCGGTGAATCTTAACATCCCTAGCCTGTAGTGATACACCTGTACAGATACACCTGTAGGGATACACCTGTAGTTGGGGTGTAACGGTATCCGTATTCGTCCCGTAACGTCGCGGTTCGGACGTCACGGTTCGGCACATGCAGTCACACGGCGAATCTGCCTTTTTTACGAGTGGGAAAAAAGTCTTTCACTCAGGGCAGTATTACACTATATATAATCCAGGGGGCGGTATTGCGCCTAAAAGCCAGCCGCCCGTAAATAACAAATGAAGAACAACAACAAAACACAACAAAACGAACACAATACATGAAGAAGAACAGTTAGCAGCTACGGCGAGTTCACACAACACACAGGAGCTAGAAGACCCACCTGCTTCTTTTAAATCAGCTGTGTGGGAACATTTCTGGTTCCCTGTGGACTACAACAATGATGGGGATCAGACGAGGACGGTGTGTCGGCGTTGTTCGACAGCGGTGCGGTATGCTAGTGGTAACACTTCAAACATGCTCAATCACATCCGAGTCAGTCTCAGTCCCCAGCGAGAGGGCTTCCTCGACGGCAGGTAACCATAGTTACCATAGTTACCGCCAACAGATCTGCCCTCACTCTGACGACGTAGACTAACTCATCTTTCTGAAGAACAACTTGAAAATAGAGTAAAGCTTGAGTACCTTTATTTAGGCGTAATGGCCTCACACACTCACAAGTTAATTACACATGTCAGACTTTGCTCCTAAAGGTACACATTTGATTTTGTTTTATATTTATTATTGTATTTATTTTATATGTTGACATCAGGGGATGTTATACAGTTCTGGATTGCCTTTTATTGATTGTGATTGAAACACTTTCTTATTATTTATTTTAATATTTTCAAGACATTCTTTTTAGTTGTACAGCTTATTTAACCTCTTAGTTTGACATCAGCCAATATAAATAATATGGCCGTGTGTGTGTGTGTGTGTGTGTGTGTGTGTTACTGTTTGTGGTTTGTTTTTAACTGTGTAATACAGTTAATTATTCCAAATGTTAGAGTTCCTTATTTTCATACCAAAACTTGCACGACTGTTAAAAATAAATAACAGCAAAAAAAATGATGCATTTGGGACTTTTTTTTGCTTTTCCTTGTTGTACCGAACCCTGACTTCTGTGACCCGTTACACCCCTAACCTGTAGTGATACATCTGTAGTGATACACCTGTACAGATACACCTGTACAGATACATCTGTAGTGATACACCTGTACAGATACACCTGTACAGATACACCTGTAGTGATACACCTGTACTGATACACCTGTACAGATACACCTGTACAGATACACCTGTAGTGATACACCTGTAGTGATACACCTGTAGTGATACACCTGTAGTGATACACCTGTAGTGATACACCTGTACAGATACACCTCTACTGATACACCTCTACTGATACACCTGTAGTGATACACCTGTACTGATACACCTGTAGTGATACACCTGTAGTGATACACCTGTACTGATACACCTGTAGTGATACACCTGTACTGATACACCTGTAGTGATACACCTGTACAGATACACCTGTACAGATACACCTGTAGTGATACACCTGTACAGACACACCTGTAGTGATACACCTGTACTGATACACCTGTACTGATACACCTGTACCGATACACCTGTACAGATACACCTGTACAGATACACCTGTACTGATACACCTGTAGTGATACACCTGTACTGATACACCTGTACAGATACACCTGTACAGATACACCTGTAGTGATACACCTGTAGTGATACACCTGTAGTGATACACCTGTAGTGATACACCTGTAGTGATACACCTGTACAGATACACCTCTACTGATACACCTCTACTGATACACCTGTAGTGATACACCTGTACTGATACACCTGTAGTGATACACCTGTAGTGATACACCTGTACTGATACACCTGTAGTGATACACCTGTACTGATACACCTGTAGTGATACACCTGTACAGATACACCTGTACAGATACACCTGTAGTGATACACCTGTACAGACACACCTGTAGTGATACACCTGTACTGATACACCTGTACTGATACACCTGTACCGATACACCTGTACAGATACACCTGTACAGATACACCTGTACTGATACACCTGTACTGATACACCTGTACCGATACACCTGTACCGATACACCTGTAGTGATACACCTGTACAGATACACCTGTAGTGATACACCTGTAGTGATACACCTGTACTGATACACCTGTAGTGATACACCTGTAGTGATACACCTGTACTGATACACCTGTAGTGATACACCTGTAGTGATACACCTGTACAGATACACCTGTAGTGATACACCTGTAGTGATACACCTGTACTGATACACCTGTAGTGATACACCTGTAGTGATACACCTGTAGTGATACACCTGTACAGATACACCTGTAGTGATACACCTGTAGTGACACACCTGTACTAATACACCTGTAGTGATACACCTGTAGTGATACACCTGTAGTGATACACCTGTACAGATACACCTGTAGTGACACACCTGTAGTGACACACCTGTAGTGATACACCTGTAGTGATACACCTGTAGTGATACACCTGTAGTGATACACCTGTACAGATACACCTGTAGTGACACACCTGTAGTGACACACCTGTACTGATACACCTGTAGTGATACACCTGTAGTGATACACCTGTACAGATACACCTGTAGTGACACACCTGTAGTGATACACCTGTAGTGATACACCTGTAGTGATACACCTGTAGTGACACACCTGTAGTGATACACCTGTACTGATACACCTGTAGTGATACACCTGTACTGATACACCTGTAGTGATACACCTGTAGTGATACACCTGTAGTGATACACCTGTAGTGACACACCTGTACAGATACACCTGTAGTGACACACCTGTAGTGATACACCTGTAGTGACACACCTGTAGTGATACACCTGTAGTGATACACCTGTAGTGATACACCTGTACAGATACACCTGTAGTGATACACCTGTAGTGACACACCTGTACTGATACACCTGTAGTGATACACCTGTAGTGATACACCTGTAGTGATACACCTGTACTGATACACCTGTAGTGATACACCTGTAGTGATACACCTGTACAGATACACCTGTAGTGATACACCTGTACTGATACACCTGTACTGATACACATGTAGTGACACACCTGTACTGATACACCTGTAGTGATACACCTGTAGTGATACACCTGTAGTGATACACCTGTACTGATACACCTGTACAGATACACCTGTACTGATACACCTGTAGTGACACACCTGTACTGATACACCTGTAGTGATACACCTGTACTGATACACCTGTAGTGATACACCTGTACAGATACACCTGTAGTGACACACCTGTAGTGATACACCTGTACTGATACACCTGTAGTGATACACCTGTACAGATACACCTGTAGTCATACACCTGTACAGATACACCTGTAGTGATACACCTGTAGTGATACACCTGTAGTGACACACCTGTACTGATACACCTGTAGTGATACACCTGTAGTGACACACCTGTACTGACACACCTGTAGTGATACACCTGTAGTGATACACCTGTAGTGACACACCTGTACTGACACACCTGTAGTGATACACCTGTAGTGTGTTACCTGCTGAAGCAGCCTCCACACTCGCCCTCTCGGCGCTCGTAGTTCCAGAGTCCGATGTTCCTCTCGTTGAGCGAAGCCTCACCGACACACCCCTGGAAGGAAGAGGATCGCAGTGCGGAGGGACCCTGAGACAGACACACACACACACACACACACACACGCAATACCTGATTGACTGTAAACCTGATGTTTAACTGTGTGTGTGTGTGTGTGTGTGCGTGTGTGTGTGTGTGTGTGTGCGTGTGTGTGCGTGTGTGTGTGTGCGTGTGTGTGCGTGTGTGTGCGTGTGTGTGTGTTACCTGTGTGTGTGCGTGTGTGTATGTGTTACCTGTGTGTGTGTACCCAGCCCTCCGATGTGCATCACAGTGTTTCGGTCGATGTCTAGAACTCGGGCTGGTCCAGGTGAGGTCGCTGTAACCGGGGGCAACAGAGCGTGTTCAGACTCCAGCTGATGAACAGAGAGAGAAGCACGGGCACCGAACCTGAGGACGCCATGACATCATCAATACACACACACACACACACACACACACACACAGGTCTTTAGCGTGTTTAGCGTGTTTCTTACCGTGTGACGTTGACGCGGGTCCACCGGTTGTTGCTGATCTCAGCAGGAAACTCCAGCCTGGAGGAGCCGGAGCCGACGTCCCACAGCAGAGACACCTTCCCATCATGCACCTCCAGAGCCATGAAGTCCACCTGAACACACCTCAGTCAGCAGCAACAACAACGTGTGTGCGTGTGTGTGTGTGTGTGTGTGTGTGTGTGTGTGTGTGTGTGTGTGTGTGTGTGTGTGTGTGTGTGTGTGTGTGTGTGTGTGTGTGTGTGTGTGTGTGTGTGTGTGTGTGTGTGTACCGTGGTGTTGCTGCCCAGGTAGAACAGCAGGTTCTTGGTTCTCCGGGTCTTCAGGGTCAGACTCAGAGTGTTGGAGTTTCTGGACTCAGTGTTTGGTTTGTAGAACCGAACGCAGTCCGAGTCCACCTGCAGCGCCACCTTAATCTGAGAGAGACCGCGTTAGAGTGTGTGTGAGTGTGTGTGTGTGTGTGTGTGTGTGTGTGTGTGTGTGTGTGTGTGTGTGTGTGTGTGTGTGTGCTGTAGGGAAATATTTGTATGTATTCATGTTAGCAAACTATGAATAAGCTTAAAATGGGAAATGATTTGTGTAAAAGCTGTGAGCTGGATTTGGGGCCGGTTGACGTGTGGTGTTGAGGACAAAGGAAGATGGGGGAAGGTGAGGGTTTGACTTGCAGTCAACTCAGATCTAGGAGATAATGAAGCTGAGCTTCTGTGATTGGGGAGACTTAAGAAGTGAGGTGTTGGTGATATTTGGGCAGCCAATCACGGAGGTCTGGAAGGGAGGATCAGATAACTCCTCCCATTGTTAGCAATGTATTAAACAGGAACCACGCTGTGTTCGCTCTCTTTCCTCTGGCTGGCTCACGTGATATCAGGTAAATATGGGATCCCACAGATGACTGTATTGAATTTGTAATGTATTGATTGTATTGCATTGTCATATTACCATTAAAGTAGATTATTGTTTTAACGGTTACTTGTATGCTCTGGATTCCTTCCTGTATGATAACCAGCTTGTTTAGGGACGCGCGGAGATTTGAAAAGCGGACTAGTAATCCCTCAAAATCTCTATCGGTGCCTGCGTGAGTGTGTGTGTGTGTGTGTGTGTGTGTGTGTGTGTGTGTGTGTGTGTGTGTGAGTGTGCGTGTGTGTGTGTGTGTGTGTGAGTGTGTGTGTGTGTGGGTGTGTGGGTGTGTGAGTGTGTGAGTGCGTGTGTGCGTGTGTGTGTGTGTGTGTGTGTGTGTGTGTGTGTGTGTGTGGGTGTGTGTGAGTGTGCGTGCGTGTGTGTGTGTGTGTGTGTGAGTGTGTGTGAGTGTGTGTGTGTGTGCGTGCGTGTGTGTGTGCGTGAGTGTGTGTGTGTGAGTGTGTGTGAGTGTGAGTGTACCGATGCTGCCTGTCTCCTCGCCTGCTCGATCAATTCTCTGATGTCCGACAGGTTCCTGCTCAGCGTTTCTCCCAGCATGCTCAGCGGCTTCATGCGCTCCATCAGACGCTGAGAACGATGCTCCGCCTCCTGCAGCTTACTCTGCGCCTCATTGGCTGAACACAGGAAACAGGAAGCGTCAACAACCAATCATTATTCAGTAGTCTTACCAGCAGTGTGTGTGTGTGTCAGCAGAGTGTGTGTGAGGTACCCGCAGAGTGTGTGTGTCAGCAGAGTGTGTGTGTGAGGTACCTGCAGAGTGTATGTGTCAGCAGAGTGTGTGTGTGAGGTACCTGCAGAGTGTGTGTGTGTCAGGATGTTGTTGGTCTCCCTCACGGTGTGGTTGGTTGTCTGCACCACAGAAGAAGAGTCCTCCAGCTGCAGAGAGAGTGTGTGCAGTCTCTGCAGCGCCCCCTGCAGGACAGAGTGAGTGCTGACCGCCTGCAGCTCAGCCCCCTGCAGCGCCGCAGTGCCTGATGGGAAAAGACAACATCAACGTCCAGAAACATCCCATAATATACAGTATGAACAGGTGTGAGGGGTAGGTACCGTTAGCGAGGCTCTGCAGCTCTCTGATTGGCTGATGCAGGAGAAGGGCGGAGCTACGGAGGCTCTCTCTGACCAATCCCAGCCTGCTGGTCACCATGGAGACGTTTACCTGCAGCTCTGGAACAGCAGATCGAGGCGTGAGACACTAACGAGCAGGTATCAACCAGGTGTTCCACGAGTCCCTGCTGACCGCCCTTTAGCGCTGGACATGCGCAGCTCGAGTACCAATAACAACAAAGCCCCCGGTGACCCACGTGACACCGGCTACATATGCCGGTGTCGTCAGAGGATCTGTTCCTTTCATCTCCTCGCCGCGCGAGGGTACCGCGGCTACATTCTTGTAGCGTTCAGGCTGAACGTCCGGTCTGAGGCGTTGCTCTGCCGCGTGCAGCTTCGCGACTGGCAGACGGAGCTACGGGTCGTGAGCGCGTCCTCCAGGAGCTGAGGCCGGCGGGGCAGAGCCTCCACGGACAGGTCTGGGTCCGCTTGTTGCCGGTGACGACAGTGTTCCCGCTCCTCTCCCATAAAGCCCCCCTCATGCTCTCTTGGAGGCTCTGCTCGTGGCGTTGAGCCCGAGCTTCCTCAGCTCTGGCTCATTCAGTTCCCTACGGAAAGCCCAGGGTGCCATATTTTGCCCGTTTTTTGTTTAGATGCAGAGAGTAAGGTAAGTACTGGCCATAGTTACGGTAGTAAGCATAGTTACAGTAGTAACCATGGCCAGTGGGTCTGGGCTCAGCCTAACTATATCGTTGTATTACTGCTCCGAGCACTAGACTCTAGCACCGCACGACATGCAGAGAGCGATCTTCATCGTGGGCTCTGCACGTGTGGCCGTAAGAGGGTTCACGCGCCCCGTGTTACAGCATCGATAACACGCGTCACACACGGCCACAGGTAGCGCTGTGACTGCGCTCTGAGCTGATCTCGTCTTCAGAAGAACCCTAACCCAGTTCTCTTAAACATCGTGTTATTTGACTCGATCTCTTCTTATCGGTAGCAGCAGCCGCTCGGCTGACGTCTAGCGTGTCCCGTTGAGCTTCTTTATTTAGTCCAGCTGGCGAAGGCGGTGCTCTGGCTCCGCCCCCTCTGCCGGTAACGTGGGTGTAGCCACATCCCTCCCCGTGTTGGGCGAGTAGGAGCGTTGCTCCTCCGCTCAGCAGGCAGCGGGGACGGCCGTGTCCTCGCTGCCGGCTCCTACAGACCGGCTCATTCATGTCGCGCCTGGATGGCTTCTCTTGAGCCCGAGGGCGGCCATGACTGCTGCCCCCCTCTGCCTTGGCCTCGAGCATTTGAGGGAGGGTCTCACGCAAAGCGCCTGCTGCATGAGCTGTAGCTTCACGCCTCGGGCGCTCAGAGCGGCTAGCGTCGCAGAGGTGGCCCCTCTCCTCGTCACAACTTCCTCTCCTGCTGAACGTTACCACTGTCTTTGATAATTCCGGCCCGATTAACTCCGGGGCTCGGTACCCACCCCTACCTGGGGCGAGGCGGCATGTTGCTCAGGACTGAATAGCATGGAGGGTTCTCTTCTCTTCCTCATCACCCATAGGGGATGAAGAGGAGTCAGTGAAGAGGCCGGCGCTCCAGGGTCTGGTTCTGCTGTGCGGTTTGTGATTAACGGTAAAACATTTCAGAATTCCTCCACGGGATGCTATTGTACATCACTCAACCCGCGAAACACACACACTCAGTACAGAGCTAGACCCGCGAAACACACACTCAGTACAGAGCTAGACCCGCGAAACACACACTCAGTACAGAGCTAGACCCACGAAACACACACTCAGTACAGAGCTAGACCCGCAAAACACACACTCAGTACAGAGCTAGACCCGCGAAACACACACTCAGTACAGAGCTAGACCCACGAAACACACACTCAGTACAGAGCTAGACCCGCGAAACACACACTCAGTACAGAGCTAGACCCGCGAAACACACACTCAGTACAGAGCTAGACCCGCGAAACACACACTCAGTACAGAGCTAGACCCACGAAACACACACACTCAGTACAGAGCTAGACCCGCGAAACACACACTCAGTACAGAGCTAGACCCACGAAACACACACTCAGTACAGAGCTAGACCCACGAAACACACACACTCAGTACAGAGCTAGACCTGCAAAACACACACACTCAGTACAGAGCTAGACCCACGAAACACACACACTCAGTACAGAGCTAGACCCACGAAACACACACTCAGTACAGAGCTAGACCCACGAAACACACACACTCAGTACAGAGCTAGTCCCACGAAACACACACTCTCAGTACAGAGCTAGACCCACGAAACACACACTCAGTACAGAGCTAGACCCACGAAACACACACTCAGTACAGAGCTAGACCCGCGAAACACACACACTCAGTACAGAGCTAGACCCACGAAACACACACACTCAGTACAGAGCTAGACCCACGAAACACACACTCAGTACAGAGCTAGACCCGCGAAACACACACTCAGTACAGAGCTAGACCCACGAAACACACACTCAGTACAGAGCTAGACCCACGAAACACACACACTCAGTACAGAGCTAGACCCACGAAACACACACTCAGTACAGAGCTAGACCCACGAAACACACACTCAGTACAGAGCTAGACCCACGAAACACACACTCACGGCCCCTACACATGGCGGCGTGCGTTGCCGCTTGGCGGTGGGCGTGTCTTGAGCTTGGGGAATCAACGCGAGCAGCCCGACCAACAACCAACCACATGAAAGTCCCGCCCCGGACATACAAAGCAAAGCATTCATGCTACATCCATGCTGGCTAAATATACTGTCTATGCTTGCTCGCTGTCCATTCAAACGAAATACACTGGATATAAACTCCCCAAACAGGCGAAAACCTACCAGTTTCCCCCACTGTCCCTGCCACCTTCCCCACTGTCTCCCCCCCCCCACTGTCTAGAGCTAGACCCACGAAACACACACACTCAGTACAGAGCTAGACCCACGAAACACACACACTCAGTACAGAGCTAGACCCACGAAACACACACTCAGTACAGAGCTAGACCCGCGAAACACACACTCAGTACAGAGCTAGACCCGCGAAACACACACTCAGTACAGAGCTAGACCCGCGAAACACACACTCAGTACAGAGCTAGACCCGCGAAACACACACTCAGTACAGAGCTAGACCCACGAAACACACACTCAGTACAGAGCTAGACCCGCGAAACACACACTCAGTACAGAGCTAGACCCGCGAAACACACACACTCAGTACAGAGCTAGACCCGCGAAACACACACTCAGTACAGAGCTAGACCCACGAAACACACACTCAGTACAGAGCTAGACCCGCGAAACACACACACTCAGTACAGAGCTAGACCCGCGAAACACACACTCAGTACAGAGCTAGACCCGCGAAACACACACTCAGTACAGAGCTAGACCCGCGAAACACACACTCAGTACAGAGCTAGACCCACGAAACACACACACTCAGTACAGAGCTAGACCCGCGAAACACACACTCAGTACAGAGCTAGACCCGCGAAACACACACTCAGTACAGAGCTTGCGGGCCCAGCTGACAGCCAGCCGCCCAGCTGTAGCTACATGTGTGTATATTTCGCGGGTTTCTAAATGTTTTGTGCGTGTTTATGTTGACAAGGAGGTTTAATGTGCTACACAAAACGTGCAGTCGGTTTCATTTGCATCGCCGTTTGTAGTGGAGTTAGCAGGGTATTTTTATTTTAACTCTCGTCCCAAATTCGTCCCAAAATTATTTTGTATCCTCCCCGACACTCTTTTGTTCGGCCCCGGGACGACGGGACGTCCTTCAGCTCGAGCCCCGGATGCACGATGCAAGCCTTCGCCCTGATGTCGAGTTGTGTCCTTATTGGTGCAGACTCGTCGCCAGGTTTGGCCTGCTCAGTCACCACAGTCGGAGACGTGTCCTCCGTAGTGAGCCAGTCGAGCCAGGGGAGCTGTTTGGGGCAGCTGCCCTGCAGGCACTGCAGCTGCTGCCCAAGCTAGGCAGACCAGGCAGCAGCTCTCGGGTCTTCATAGGCCTGGCCCGCTCCCAGCAGGCCCAGGGGCCCCTCTAGCAGCCGCTCTCAGCCACCAGCTTACAGTGGTGGTCTGCGCAGGTCCCAGCGGCCCACTCATCCGCCTCCCGGGGGCTTTCGTCCCCCGGCCGCCGGCCTTCTAGGCGGCCTCGTGCCTCAGAGCCTTACCGGCAAGGAGGGGCCTATCTCCTGATGGGCGTGCCCATGGGTGCAAGCCCATCCCGCCAGGAGACTGTCACCGTAGGTGCATGTCTCTCAGGGTGGGGTGCGGCAGGCAGGACTGTTCAGGGTCTGCCCAGCAGAGTGCACGTCAACAGGCGAGAGCTCCGGGCCGTGCAGCTTGCACTCACGCACTTTCTACCCCACTGGGGGGCGAGCACGTGCGTGTTCCTTGGGACAACATGCCCACTGTTGCCCAGACAGCAGTCCCTTCTAGACAGTGGGCGTTCTCACTCCACTCTGAGGGTTCATGTGGCTGCTATATCTGCCCCACATGTTCGGGTCGACGGCGCCATGGCGGGGTGCCACAGGTCGGTGTCCCTCTTTATGAGAGGGGCTTTACGGCGGCGTCCCCCTTGCACCCCGAGGGCTCCGGCTTGGGACCTGCCCCTGCTGCCGGATGCCCCATCATCTCCTCCCTTCGAGCCCCTGGCCCAGGTGGGGCTCAGGTGGCTGCCCACGGAGGCAGCATTTCGGCTTTCCATAGCCTCAGGGAAGTGAGTCATGGAGCTACATGCCCTCTCCGTGAGCGATACATGCCCGAGGTGGAACTCTCAGGCGTTGCCCTTTGGGCAAATGTGGCATTCCCGCCCGGGGTCCTTCCACAAACCCACTTCAGTCAGCCTGCCCAGCTGGCACGCTTTGACATTGATACATTCAGGAGAACGGCACGTCGAAGTTGCCGTGCCCTGGGGGTGCCCTGGGGGTGCCCAGGAGGTGCCCTGGAGGTGCCCTGGGGGTGCCCTGGGGGTGCCCTGGAGGTGCCCTGGGGGTGCCCTGGGGGTGCCCTGGGGGTGCCCTGGAGGTGCCCTGGAGGTGCCCTGGGGGTGCCCTGGGGGTGCCCTGGGGGTGCCCAAAGCGCGTATATATCGAGGCTACTGCCTGCATACGGCAGGAGGAGCAGCTCTTCGTTTGCCATGGCGGCACTAAAGGAGGCTGTGCCCGTTAATCAGCGATGGGCCCACTGGGTTGTCGACACCATCGGACATGCCTACGGGGCCAGGGGTGCCCCTGGAGACCATCTGCGCCGCAGTGTCGTGGGCGTCTTCTGGCACATTCTCCAGTTGTCATCAGGTCAATGTCGCCACTCCCCGTCCTTTGGGCGTGGTCCTTCTGCCGAGCCCCGCTGCTTCCAGTGGGGAGCAAGGGCTTGGGTTCTTCATGACACAGTAGGGACGAAATTGAACGATAGCTACGTCTGTAACTACGGTTCGAGTCCCGGATGACCGCCAGAGTATCCTGTCACTCAGAATTCTTGTGTGCTCGTGAGGAGATGAAAGGAACAGATCCTCTGACGACACCGGCTGATATAGCCGGTGTCACGTGGGTCACAGGTGACTTTGTTGTTATTGGTACTCGAGCTGCGCATGCGCGCGATGGACAGATCCAGTGCTAAAGCACCGCCTCTGGCGGTCAGTAGGGACTCATAGACCGTAGTTACAGATGTCACTATCGATCTACCTGCTCTCTGAGTCACTAACGAGCAGGTGGTAACCAGGTGATCTGCCTGCTCTCTGAGTCACTAACGAGCAGGTGGTAACCAGGTGATCTGCCTGCTCTCTGAGTCACTAACGAGCAGGTGGTAACCAGGTGATCTGCCTGCTCTCTGAGTCACTAACGAGCAGGTGGTAACCAGGTGATCTGCCTGCTCTCTGAGTCACTAACGAGCAGGTGGTAACCAGGTGATCTGCCTGCTCTCTGAGTCACTAACGAGCAGGTGGTAACCAGGTGATCTACCTGCTCTCTGAGTCACTAACGAGCAGGTGGTAACCAGGTGATCTGCCTGCTCTCTGAGTCACTAACGAGCAGGTGGTAACCAGGTGATCTGCCTGCTCTCTGAGTCACTAACGAGCAGGTGGTAACCAGGTGATCTGCCTGCTCTCTGAGTCACTAACGAGCAGGTGGTAACCAGGTGATCTGCCTGCTCTCTGAGTCACTAACGAGCAGGTGGTAACCAGGTGATCTACCTGCTCTCTGAGTCACTAACGAGCAGGTGGTAACCAGGTGATCTGCCTGCTCTCTGAGTCACTAACGAGCAGGTGGTAACCAGGTGATCTGCCTGCTCTCTGAGTCACTAACGAGCAGGTGGTAACCAGGTGATGTACCTGCTCTCTGAGTCACTAACGAGCAGGTGGTAACCAGGTGATCTGCCTGCTCTCTGAGTCACTAACGAGCAGGTGGTAACCAGGTGATCTGCCTGCTCTCTGAGTCACTAACGAGCAGGTGGTAACCAGGTGATCTGCCTGCTCTCTGAGTCACTAACGAGCAGGTGGTAACCAGGTGATCTGCCTGCTCTCTGAGTCACTAACGAGCAGGTGGTAACCAGGTGATCTGCCTGCTCTCTGAGTCACTAACGAGCAGGTGGTAACCAGGTGATCTGCCTGCTCTCTGAGTCACTAACGAGCAGGTGGTAACCAGGTGATCTGCCTGCTCTCTGAGTCACTAACGAGCAGGTGGTAACCAGGTGATCTGCCTGCTCTCTGAGTCACTAACGAGCAGGTGGTAACCAGGTGATCTGCCTGCTCTCTGAGTCACTAACGAGCAGGTGGTAACCAGGTGATCTGCCTGCTCTCTGAGTCACTAACGAGCAGGTGGTAACCAGGTGATGTACCTGCTGCTGTCTTGTTCAGGTGGACAGCTTCCTGCAACACCTCGGTGCTGACCCTCAGCGAGGAGGTGTTCTGCAGCTGCTCTGATTGGACCGTCTGAAACACACACATTAAAGTTAGCTCCTTCATTCTCTGGCCTGATGTAATCCAGGCAAAGACGCATTGGCCAATCAGAGACGAGCACGCTCACCTTGCTGACGGCGAGGGCGGCGGATGCGACCTGATGGGCGGAGTCAACTCTGTGTGTGACGTCACTGTCCAGCTGGACCAATCGGGAGCCGTTGTGCGAGACGTTGCACACCGAGTACAGCAAGCTGCGGAGAGACGTGTTAATGATGCTCCAAAACACGAGCTGATGCTAAGCTACATGCTACAGCTGGTACCTGTGCAGCGAGTGGGCGTGGCTCTGCAGGAGGTGGGCGTGGCTCTCCGCTCGGAAGACGTTCTCCAGAGCATCGAGCATCTTCAGTCCCACCACCAGCGCCTCCACCTGTCTCCTCAGCAGGGGGCGCACCTGCTCCAGCTGCCCCCCCCACACCTCCACCTGCTGAGGGGCGGGGCTTATTATCACACAGCATTTATCATCTTTAATAGTGTTGCTGTGTGTGTGTGTCTTACTGCGCTGCTGTTGGTCATCTCCTCTGTCAGACTGATGATGTCATCGAGCATCAGCTGACTCTCCTCCATCACCCCCTCCACAGAGGCCACGCCCCCCCCCACCTGCTGCTGCTTCACCTGCAGGGAAACATGTTATTATAATAAATCAACTCTTTTTATTTTGAGAATATGTTTTGATGCTCACCTTCAGCGCCTGCAGCTGGGTGTGTGTGGCGTCCAGCAGAGTGTGTGTGTGCGTGTTTCTGTGTGTGCTGTCGCTCAGGTGTGTGTGTGCGTGTTGCAGTGTTTCTATGGCGACAGTGAAGATGGTGTCGAGGAGGCGGAGCCTGTTGTCCAGCGACGCCATGCTGGACAGGAAGTGGTCCTGCAGCGAGCGGGCGAGAGACTGCGACCGACTGCAGAGAGAGAGAGAGAGAATTAATCATTCATTATTATTATTATTATTAAAGTGATTCCTTAAATCACTGAACATTCACCTGAGCTCCTGATTGGCCAACGCGTTGGCGCCCGTTAGATTGACAGCTCTGATGTTTTCCAACATGGTCGCCATCTCCTGAAGCAGCTGCGTCTGATTGGCCGAATCCAGCTGCTCAACAGAGGTGAGGTTCAGAAGCCCCGTCTCCCTCTGCAGCTCTGCACCAATCAAAGTGCACAGTTACTTATGATATCATACATGTGGAGTTAATAATCGTGTGTGTGTGTGTGTGTGTGTGTGTGTGTGTGTGTGTGTGTGTGTGTGTGTGTGTGTGTGTGTGTGTGTGAGAGCTCACCCTGGATGCTGCCCTGCAGGTTGCTGATGCTCTCCAGCAGCAATGCACCCTGGGAAAGGCTCTTGTTCGTGGACACTCCCACTTCCTTCAGCTGACGGGGGACCTGGCCAATCAGGAGGGAGGATATTTATTAAGATGCTTATCAAACGTTTATAGACGTGATGTAGCAGAGAGGATCATGGGTACCTGCTGCAGCAGCGCCGTGAGGTCAGAGGTTAGGAGGCCGAGCCTGTCCTCCACTGAGGACACGGAGACACGTTCTGCAGACAGCACCTACACACACACACACACACACACACACACACACACACACACACACACACACACACACACACACACACACACACACACACACACCACACACACACACACACACACACACACACACACACACACACACACACACACACACACACACACACACACACACACACACACACACACACACACACACACACACACACACACACACACACACACACACACACACACACACACACACACACACACACACACACACACACACCACACACACACACACACACACACACACACACACACACACACACACACACACACACACACACACACACACACACACACACACACACACGCGTTGTAAGAATGGGATGTGTCCTGATGCTCAAAGAAGCTTCAGTGATTGAGCAGGTGATAGTCAGCGTGCTCACCCTCAGGTCTCTGGTCCGGTTCTCCAGCAGAACCAGCTGACGGTACGGGGCCGCAGCGAGGGCACTGAGGTTCACAGACAGGAAGTGGTCGTGTACTTCCTGCAGGTCGTCCAATAGCATGCCGGTACACTCATCATCACACGCTGTCAGGAGAACACACACACACACACACACACACACACATTTAAGTGTTATAAGTGTCCGAATAAAGTCCACTCTGTGAACTGTCACTGAGAGCACAGGAAGCTACAGTCAGATGTGTGTGTGTGTGTGTGTTGTTGGTGTACTCACACACACAGGCCCCCTCCAGCAGGACGTGCCTCTCCTCACACAGGTCACATGACCTTCCTGTGACTCCAGCCTTGCACTCACACTGCCCCCCTGCAGCGTCACACAGCTGGCTCTCTGACCCCCAATCACTGCAGCCGCACAGCACACACACTCCGCCCGGCAACGAGGGGTTCCCATAGTAACCCACAGAACACCTGTGCACAACAGTGTGATGTCACGGAGGAGTTTCTAAATCAAAGCTGCACTAAAGATGAACGAGTGACTGACCTCTCGCAGTATCTGCCCTCGAATCCTGGGTGACAGGCGGAGCAGCGGAAGTCCCCGAATCCTCCCTCTGACACACAGGTGAGGCTGAAGCTACACACACACACACACACACACACACACACACACACACACACACACACACACACACACACACACACACACACACACACACACACACACACACACACACACACACACACACACACACACACACACACCACACACACACACACACACACACACACACACACACACACACACACACACACACACACACACACACACACACACACACACACACACACACACACACACACACACAGAATCATCACAGACAGTGTTACAGGTACAGGTGTGTACAGGTGTGTCCAGGTGTGTACATGTGTGGTGCAGGTGTGTACAGGTGTGTACAGGTGTGTACATGTGTGGTACATGTGTGGTACAGGTGTGGTACAGGTGTGTACATGTGTGGTACAGGTGTGGTGCAGGTGTGCCCAGGTGTGTACATGTGTGGTACAGGTGTGTACAGGTGTGCCCAGGTGTGTCCAGGTGTGTACAGGTGTGCCCAGGTGTGTACATGTGTGGTACAGGTGTGTACAGGTGTGTACAGGTGTGTCCAGGTGTGGTACAGGTGTGTACAGGTGTGTACAGGTGTGTCCAGGTGTGTCCAGGTGTGGTACAGGTGTGTACAGGTGTGTACAGGTGTGCCCAGGTGTGTACATGTGTGGTACAGGTGTGTACATGTGTGTCCAGGTGTGTGCATGTGTGGTACAGGTGTGGTACAGGTGTGTACAGGTGTGTACAGGTGTGGTGCAGGTGTGTCCAGGTGTGTACAGGTGTGTCCAGGTGTGTACAGGTGTGTACAGGTGTGTGCATGTGTGGTACAGGTGTGGTAGAGGTGTGCCCAGGTGTGTACAGGTGTGTACAGGTGTGTACAGGTGTACAGGTGTGTACAGGTGTGGTACAGGTGTGGTACAGGTGTGCCAAGGTGTGTACAGGTGTGTACAGGTGTGTACAGGTGTGGTACAGGTGTGGTACAGGTGTGCCCAGGTGTGTACAGGTGTGTACAGGTGTGGTACAGGTGTGGTACAGGTGTGCCCAGGTGTGTCCAGGTGTGCCCAGGTGTGCCCAGGTGTGTCCAGGTGTGTCCAGGTGTGTCCAGGTGTGGTACAGGTGTGTACAGGTGTGTACAGGTGTGTACAGGTGTGTCCAGGTGTGTACAGGTGTGTCCAGGTGTGTACAGGTGTGTCCAGGTGTGTACAGGTGTGTCCAGGTGTGTACAGGTGTGTACAGGTGTGTACAGGTGTGTACAGGTGTGTACAGGTGTGTCCAGGTGTGGTACAGGTGTGGTACAGGTGTGTACAGGTGTATACAGGTGTGGTACAGGTGTGTACAGGTGTGAACAGGTGTGAACAGGTGTGGTACAGGTGTGTACAGGTGTGTACAGGTGTGAACAGGTGTGTCCAGGTGTGGTACAGGTGTGTCCAGGTGTGTATAGGTGTGGTGTGTCCAGGTGTGTCCAGGTGTGAACAGGTGTGTATAGGTGTGTTACCTGTTGTCCCGGCGGGGGCAGGCGCAAAGCGAACAGTCGCTGATGGAGCCGCTCACGTTCCCATGATACCCAGCGGCACAGAGATGACAGCTCGACCCTGCGGTGTGGTGCTCACAGCTCTGACACACACACACACATTTACACACACAATAACACACACATCAGACGACCTACTAGTACTAAATGCAGGCGTGAGGCGTGTGTGAGCCTCTGTTAGTGTGTGTGAGCCTCTGTTAGTGTGTGTGAGCCTCTGTTAGTGTGTGTTAGGCGTGTGTGAGCCTCTGTTAGTGTGTGTGAGCCTCTGTTAGTGTGTGTTAGGCGTGTGTGAGCCTCTGTTAGTGTGTGTTAGGCGTGTGTGAGCCTCTGTTAGTGTGTGTGAGCCTCTGTTAGTGTGTGTGAGCCTCTGTTAGTGTGTGTTAGGCGTGTGTGAGCCTCTGTTAGTGTGTGTGAGCCTCTGTTAGTGTGTGTTAGGCGTGTGTGAGCCTCTGTTAGTGTGTGTGAGCCTCTGTTAGTGTGTGTTAGGCGTGTGTGAGCCTCTGTTAGTGTGTGTGAGCCTCTGTTAGTGTGTGTTAGGCGTGTGTGTGCCTCTGTTAGTGTGTGTGAGCCTCTGTTAGTGTGTGTGAGCCTCTGTTAGTGTGTGTTAGGCGTGTGTGTGCCTCTGTTAGTGTGTGTTAGGCGTGTGTGTGCCTCTGTTAGTGTGTGTTAGGCGTGTGTGTGCCTCTGTTAGTGTGTGTTAGGCGTGTGTGTGCCTCTGTTAGTGTGTGTTAGGCGTGTGTGAGCCTCTGTTAGCGTGTGTTAGGCGTGTGTGAGCCTCTGTTAGCGTGTGTGTGCCTCTGTTAGTGTGTGTTAGGCGTGTGTGAGCCTCTGTTAGCGTGTGTTAGGCGTGTGTGAGCCTCTGTTAGCGTGTGTGTGCCTCTGTTAGTGTGTGTTAGTGTGTGTGAGCCTCTGTTAGTGTGTGTTAGGCGTGTGTGAGCCTCTGTTAGTGTGTGTTAGGCGTGTGTGAGCCTCTGTTAGTGTGTGTTAGGCGTGTGTGAGCCTCTGTTAGTGTGTGTTAGGCGTGTGTGAGCCTCTGTTAGCGTATGTGAGCCTCTGTTAGTGTGTGTTAGGCGTGTGTGAGCCTCTGTTAGCGTGTGTTAGGCGTGTGTGAGCCTCTGTTAGCGTATGTGAGCCTCTGTTAGTGTGTGTTAGGCGTGTGTGAGCCTCTGTTAGTGTGTGTTAGGCGTGTGTGAGCCTCTGTTAGTGTGTGTTAGGCGTGTGTGAGCCTCTGTTAGCGTATGTGAGCCTCTGTTAGTGTGTGTTAGGCGTGTGTGAGCCTCTGTTAGTGTGTGTTAGGCGTGTGTGAGCCTCTGTTAGTGTGTGTTAGGCGTGTGTGAGCCTCTGTTAGTGTGTGTGCCTCTGTTAGTGTGTGTTAGGCGTGTGTGTGCCTCTGTTAGTGTGTGTTAGGCGTGTGTGTGCCTCTGTTAGTGTGTGTTAGCGTGTGTGTGCCTCTGTTAGTGTGTGTTAGCGTGTGTGTGCCTCTGTTAGTGTGTGTTAGGCGTGTGTGTGCCTCTGTTAGTGTGTGTTAGGCGTGTGTGTGCCTCTGTTAGTGTGTGTTAGGCGTGTGTGTGCCTCTGTTAGTGTGTGTTAGGCGTGTGTGTGCCTCTGTTAGTGTGTGTTAGGCGTGTGTGTGCCTCTGTTAGTGTGTGTTAGGCGTGTGTGAGCCTCTGTTAGCGTGTTAGGCGTGTGTGAGCCTCTGTTAGCGTGTGTGTGCGTACCTTATATTTAATCTTTTTTCCCTTTAGACCCTTGCGGTTTATTCTTAAAAAACCCTTACCCTTACCCACCCCCCCATGTTCCCTCTGCTGGTCTATGGCCTTGTAGAGGGTAACTGTCCCCTCTGCTGGTCTGTGGCCTTGTAGAGGGTAACTGTCCCCTCTGCTGGTCTGTGGCCTTGTAGAGGGTAACGGTCCCCTCTGCTGGTCTATGGCCTTGTAGAGGGTAGCGGTCCCCTCTGCTGGTCTATGGCCTTGTAGAGGGTAGCGGTCCCCTCTGCTGGTCTGTGGCCTTGTAGAGGGTAACGGTCCCCTCTGCTGGTCTGTGGCCTTGTAGAGGGTAGCGGTCCCCTCTGCTGGTCTGTGGCCTTGTAGAGGGTAGCGGTCCCCTCTGCTGGTCTGTGGCCTTGTAGAGGGTAGCGGTCCCCTCTGCTGGTCTGTGGCCTTGTAGAGGGTAACGGTCCCCTCTGCTGGTCTATGGCCTTGTAGAGGGTAACGGCCCCCTCTGCTGGTCTATGGCCTTGTAGAGGGGACCGGTCCCCTCTGCTGGTCTGTGGCCTTGTAGAGGGTAGCGGTCCCCTCTGCTGGTCTATGGCCTTGTAGAGGGTAACGGCCCCCTCTGCTGGTCTATGGCCTTGTAGAGGGTAACGGTCCCCTCTGCTGGTCTATGGCCTTGTAGAGGGTAACGGCCCCCTCTGCTGGTCTGTGGCCTTGTAGAGGGTAGCGGTCCCCTCTGCTGGTCTGTGGCCTTGTAGAGGGTAACGGTCCCCTCTGCTGGTCTATGGCCTTGTAGAGGGTAGCGGTCCCCTCTGCTGGTCTATGGCCTTGTAGAGGGTAGCGGGGTACAGAGTGCATGTGACGCAGAGATAGGTCGTTGTGCTCCCTCTCTCTGGTTCTTATCTATATCTATAGAGCTGCTCGGGTCTTGATGGATTGAGTGGGAAGTTCATGAGAACTTTCTAGAGGGTCATCAAGAATAGCTTGTATCCAGTGACCTTTGACCTCTCCTTCTCTGTCTGTGTCTGTGTGTTCTCTGGTTCCATTAACCCAGCCACGTCTTTGTTCTTGTCTTGTATCTATCTCTACGCCGGGACCCGGAGTCCAGGCTGATCCTCATGCTGTAGTCCTGTGTCCTGGATCCTCTACCCTGAGGTCTGGATTAAGTGGTGGACTTCGGGTCGTGGCTGAACCCGTCTCTGCGGTCCTGCCTTGGGTCTCGTCATGCTGCTTCCCTGATGGCTTCCTCAGGACTGTAGCTGACCTCCTCGTGGATTCATCTTCTCATCACAGACACATGCATTTTCTAACGTTCGGTCTCTATGCTGTAAAATGTATTATCTCTTGGATTCACACACGGCATCTATCGCAGTCTGTCCGTCCTGGAGAGGATCCTCCTCTGCTGCTCTCCTGAGGCTCCACCAAAAATCGTTTATAAATAAAACTTGATTTGATTTGAGCGTGTGTTAGGCGTGTGTGAGCATCTGTTAGCGTGTGGTAGCCTCTGTTAGCGTGTGGTAGCCTCTGTTAGCGTGTGGTAGCCTCTGTTAGCGTGTGTGAGCCTCTGTTAGCGTGTGTGAGCCTCTGTTAGCGTGTGGTAGCCTCTGTTAGCGTGTGTGAGCCTCTGTTAGCGTGTGTGAGCCTCTGTTAGCGTGTGGTAGCCTCTGTTAGCGTGTGTGAGCCTCTGTTAGCGTGTGGTAGCCTCTGTTAGCATGTGTGAGCCTCTGTTAGCGTGTGGTAGCCTCTGTTAGCGTGTGGTAGCCTCTGTTAGCATGTGTGTGAGCCTCTGTTAGAGTGTGTGAGCCTCTGTTAGCGTGTGGTAGCCTCTGTTAGCGTGTGGTAGCCTCTGTTAGCGTGTGTGAGCCTCTGTTAGCGTGTGTGAGCCTCTGTTAGCGTGTGGTAGCCTCTGTTAGCGTGTGTGAGCCTCTGTTAGCGTGTGGTAGCCTCTGTTAGCGTGTGGTAGCCTCTGTTAGCATGTGTGAGCCTCTGTTAGCGTGTGTGAGCCTCTGTTAGCGTGTGGTAGCCTCTGTTAGCGTGTGGTAGCCTCTGTTAGCGTGTGTGAGCCTCTGTTAGCGTGTGGTAGCCTCTGTTAGCGTGTGTGAGCCTCTGTTAGCGTGTGTGAGCCTCTGTTAGCGTGTGTGAGCCTCTGTTAGCGTGTGTGAGCCTCTGTTAGCATGTGTGAGCCTCTGTTAGCGTGTGGTAGCCTCTGTTAGCATGTGTGAGCCTCTGTTAGCGTGTGTTAGCCTCTGTTAGCGTGTGTGAGCCTCTGTTAGCGTGTGTGAGCCTCTGTTAGCGTGTGTGAGCCTCTGTTAGCGTGTGGTAGCCCCTGTTAGCGTGTGGTAGCCTCTGTTAGCGTGTGGTAGCCTCTGTTAGCATGTGTGAGCCTCTGTTAGCGTGTGGTAGCCTCTGTTAGCGTGTGTGAGCCTCTGTTAGCATGTGTGAGCCTCTGTTAGCGTGTGGTAGCCTCTGTTAGCGTGTGTGAGCCTCTGTTAGCGTGTGGTAGCCTCTGTTAGCATGTGTGAGCCTCTGTTAGCGTGTGGTAGCCTCTGTTAGCGTGTGGTAGCCTCTGTTAGCATGTGTGTGAGCCTCTGTTAGCGTGTGTGAGCCTCTGTTAGCGTGTGGTAGCCTCTGTTAGCGTGTGGTAGCCTCTGTTAGCGTGTGTGAGCCTCTGTTAGCGTGTGTGAGCCTCTGTTAGCGTGTGGTAGCCTCTGTTAGCGTGTGTGAGCCTCTGTTAGCGTGTGGTAGCCTCTGTTAGCGTGTGGTAGCCTCTGTTAGCATGTGTGAGCCTCTGTTAGCGTGTGTGAGCCTCTGTTAGCGTGTGGTAGCCTCTATTAGCGTGTGGTAGCCTCTGTTAGCGTGTGTGAGCCTCTGTTAGCGTGTGTGAGCCTCTGTTAGCGTGTGGTAGCCTCTGTTAGCGTGTGGTAGCGTGTTACCTGGCATGCTCCTGTCTGCGGGTCACATGTCTCGCTGTGGTTGTTGCAGCGGCATTGAACACACGGAGGAATAAACAGAGAGCGCCGACTCTGAGACGACAACTCAGAGAGAGGCTGCTGGAAGAAACCTGAAGAACACTCCTGCAGACAGACAGGTGAGAGACAGGTGAGAGACAGGTGAGAGACAGGTGAGAGACAGACAGGTGAGAGACAGACAGTTGAGAGACAGACAGGCGAGAGACAGACAGGTGAGAGTCAGACAGGTGAGACAGGTGAGAGACAGACAGGCGAGAGACAGACAGGTGAGAGTCAGACAGGTGAGAGAGAGACAGGTGAGAGACAGACAGGAGAGAGTCAGACAGGTGAGAGAGAGAGACAGGTGAGAGACAGACAGGTGAGACACAGGTGAGAGACATACAGGTGATAGACAGACAGGTGAGAGACAGGTGAGAGTCAGTCAGGTGAGAGAGAGACAGGTGAGAGACAGACAGGTGAGAGACAGACAGGTGAGAGACAGACAGGTGAGACAGACAGGTGAGAGACAGAAAGGTGAGACATGTTGTTGGTCGAACACACTTATTGTAAGTCGCTTTGGATAAAAGCGTCAGCTAAATGCAATGTAACACAGGTGAGAGACAGACAGGTGAGAGGAAGACAGGTGAGAGGAAGACAGGTGAGAGGAAGACAGGTGAGAGGAAGACAGGTGAGAGACAGGTGAGAGGAAGACAGGTGAGTCAGACAGGTGAGAGACAGACAGGTGAGAGACAGACAGGTGAGAGACAGACAGGTGAGAGACAGACATGCGAGAGACAGACAGGTGAGAGACAGGTGAGTCAGACAGGTGAGAGACAGACAGGTGAGAGACAGGTGAGAGTCAGACAGGTGAGAGACAGACATGCGAGAGACAGACAGGTGAGAGACAGGTGAGAGACAGGTGAGTCAGACAGGTGAGAGACAGACAGGCGAGAGACAGACAGGTGAGAGGAAGACAGGTGAGTCAGACAGGTGAGAGACAGACAGGTGAGAGACAGGTGAGAGACAGGTGAGAGTCAGACAGGTGAGAGACAGGTGAGAGTCAAACAGGTGAGAGACAGACAGGCGAGAGACAGACAGGTGAGAGTCAGACAGGTGAGACAGGTGAGAGACAGACAGGCGAGAGACAGACAGGTGAGAGGAAGACAGGTGAGTCAGACAGGTGAGAGACAGACAGGTGAGAGACAGGTGAGAGACAGGTGAGAGTCAGACAGGTGAGAGACAGGTGAGAGTCAAACAGGTGAGAGACAGACAGGCGAGAGACAGACAGGTGAGAGTCAGACAGGTGAGAAAGGTGAGAGACAGACAGGCGAGAGACAGACAGGTGAGAGTCAGACAGGTGAGAGACAGACAGGTGAGAGTCAGACAGGTGAGACACAGGTGAGAGGAAGACAGGTGAGACACAGGTGAGAGTCAGACAGGTGAGAGGAAGACAGGTGAGAGACAGACAGGTGAGAGACAGACAGACAGGTGTGAGTCAGACAGGTGAGAGACAGACAGGTGAGATACGGACAGGTGAGAGACAGACAGGTGAGAGAGAGAGACAGGTGAGAGACAGACATGTGAGAGTGAGACAGGTGAGAGACAGACAGGTGAGAGACAGACAGGTGAGAGAGACAGGTGAGAGACAGACATGTGAGAGTCAGACAGGTGAGAGACAGACAGGTGAGAGATAGACAGGTGAGAGAGAGACAGGTGAGAGACAGACATGTGAGAGTCAGACAGGTGAGAGACAGACAGGGGAGAGACAGGTGAGAGGAAGACAGGTGAGAGACAGACAGGTGAGTCAGACAGGTGAGAGTCAGACAGGTGAGAGAGAGACAGGTGAGTCAGACAGGTGAGACACAGGTGAGAGGAAGACAGGTGAGAGACAGACAGGTGAGAGACAGGTGAGAGGAAGACAGGTGAGAGACAGACAGGTGAGTCAGACAGGTGAGACACAGGTGAGAGACAGGTGAGAGGAAGACAGGTAAGAGACAGACAGGTGAGAGACAGGTGAGAGACAGGTGAGAGGAAGACAGGTGAGAGACAGACAGGTGAGAGACAGGTGAGAGTCAGACAGGTGAGAGACAGACAGGTGAGAGACAGGTGAGAGACAGGTGAGAGTCAGACAGGTGAGAGACAGGTGAGAGACAGGTGAGAGTCAGACAGGTGAGAGACAGGTGAGACTCAAACAGGTGAGAGACAGACAGGCGAGAGACAGACAGGTGAGAGTCAGACAGGTGAGACAGACAGGTGAGAGACAGACAGGCGAGAGACAGACAGGTGAGAGTCAGACAAGTGAGACACAGGTGAGACACAGGTGAGACACAGGTGAGAGGAAGACAGGTGAGACACAGGTGAGAGTCAGACAGGTGAGAGGAAGACAGGTGAGACACAGGTGAGAGTCAGACAGGTGAGAGGAAGACAGGTGAGAGACAGACAGGTGAGAGACAGACAGACAGGTGTGAGTCAGACAGGTGAGAGACAGACAGGTGAGATACAGACAGGTGAGAGACAGACAGGTGAGAGAGAGAGACAGGTGAGAGACAGACATGTGAGAGTGAGACAGGTGAGAGACAGACAGGTGAGAGACAGACAGGTGAGAGAGAGACAGGTGAGAGACAGACATGTGAGAGTCAGACAGGTGAGAGACAGACAGGTGAGAGAAAGACAGGTGAGAGAGAGACAGGTGAGAGAGAGACAGGTGAGTCAGACAGGTGAGAGACAGACAGGTGAGAGAGAGACAGGTGAGAGACAGACATGTGAGAGTCAGACAGGTGAGAGACAGACAGGTGAGAGATAGACAGGTGAGAGAGAGACAGGTGAGAGAGAGACAGGTGAGTCAGACAGGTGAGAGTCAGACAGGTGAGAGAGAGACAGGTGAGTCAGACAGGTGAGAAACAGGTGAGAGGAAGACAGGTGAGAGACAGACAGGTGAGAGACAGACAGGTGAGAGACAGGTGAGAGGAAGACAGGTGAGAGACAGACAGGTGAGTCAGACAGGTGAGACACAGGTGAGAGACAGGTGAGAGGAAGACAGGTAAGAGACAGACAGGTGAGAGACAGGTGAGAGACAGGTGAGAGGAAGACAGGTAAGAGACAGACAGGTGAGAGACAGGTGAGAGACAGGTGAGAGGAAGACAGGTGAGAGACAGACAGGTGAGAGACAGGTGAGAGACAGGTGAGAGTCAGACAGGTGAGAGACAGACAGGTGAGAGACAGGTGAGACACAGGTGAGACACAGGTGAGAGGAAGACAGGTGAGAGACAGACAGGTGAGAGACAGGTGAGAGACAGGTGAGAGTCAGACAGGTGAGAGACAGGTGAGAGACAGGTGAGAGTCAAACAGGTGAGAGACAGACAGGCGAGAGACAGACAGGTGAGAGTCAGACAGGTGAGACAGGTGAGAGACAGACAGGTGAGAGACAGACAGACGAGAGACAGACAGGTGAGAGTCAGACAGGTGAGAGTCAGACAGGTGAGACACAGGTGAGACACAGGTGAGACACAGGTGAGAGGAAGACAGGTGAGAGGAAGACAGGTGAGAGACAGACAGGTGAGAGACAGACAGACAGGTGTGAGTCAGACAGGTGAGAGACAGACAGGTGAGAGACAGACAGGTGAGATACAGACAGGTGAGAGACAGACAGGTGAGAGAGAGAGACAGGTGAGAGACAGACATGTGAGAGTGAGACAGGTGAGAGACAGACAGGTGAGAGACAGACAGGTGAGAGAGAGACAGGTGAGAGACAGACATGTGAGAGTCAGACAGGTGAGAGACAGACAGGTGAGAGATAGACAGGTGAGAGAGAGACAGGTGAGAGAGAGACAGGTGAGTCAGACAGGTGAGAGACAGACAGGTGAGAGAGAGACAGGTGAGAGACAGACATGTGAGAGTCAGACAGGTGAGAGACAGACAGGTGAGAGATAGACAGGTGAGAGAGAGACAGGTGAGTCAGACAGGTGAGAGTCAGACAGGTGAGAGAGAGACAGGTGAGTCAGACAGGTGAGACACAGGTGAGAGGAAGACAGGTGAGAGACAGACAGGTGAGTCAGACAGGTGAGACACAGGTGAGAGACAGGTAAGAGGAAGACAGGTAAGAGACAGACAGGTGAGAGACAGGTGAGAGACAGGTGAGAGGAAGACAGGTAAGAGACAGACAGGTGAGAGACAGGTGAGAGACAGGTGAGAGGAAGACAGGTGAGAGACAGACAGGTGAGAGACAGGTGAGAGACAGGTGAGAGTCAGACAGGTGAGAGACAGACAGGTGAGAGACAGGTGAGACACAGGTGAGACACAGGTGAGAGGAAGACAGGTGAGAGACAGACAGGTGAGAGACAGGTGAGAGACAGGTGAGAGTCAGACAGGTGAGAGACAGACAGGTGAGAGACAGGTGAGAGACAGGTGAGAGTCAGACAGGTGAGAGACAGGTGAGAGTCAAACAGGTGAGAGACAGACAGGCGAGAGACAGACAGGTGAGAGTCAGACAGGTGAGACACAGGTGAGAGGAAGACAGGTGAGACACAGGTGAGACACAGGTGAGAGTCAGACAGGTGAGAGGAAGACAGGTGAGAGACAGACAGGTGAGAGACAGACAGACAGGTGTGAGTCAGACAGGTGAGAGACAGGTGAGAGTCAGACAGGTGAGAGGAAGACAGGTGAGAGACAGACAGGTGAGAGAGAGAGACAGGTGAGAGACAGACAGGTGAGAGAGAGACACAGGTGAGAGTCAGACAGGTGTGAGGAAGACAGGTGAGACACAGGTGAGAGTCAGACAGGTGAGAGGAAGACAGGTGAGAGACAGACAGACAGGTGTGAGTCAGACAGGTGAGAGACAGACAGGTGAGAGACAGACAGGTGAGATACAGACAGGTGAGAGACAGACAGGTGAGAGAGAGAGACAGGTGAGAGACAGACATGTGAGAGTGAGACAGGTGAGAGACAGACAGGTGAGAGAGAGACAGGTGAGAGAGAGACATGTGAGAGTCAGACAGGTGAGAGACAGACAGGTGAGAGATAGACAGGTGAGAGAGAGACAGGTGAGTCAGACAGGTGAGAGACAGACAGGTGAGAGAGAGACAGGTGAGAGACAGACAGGTGAGAGATAGACAGGTGAGAGAGAGACAGGTGAGAGAGAGACAGGTGAGACACAGGTGAGAGGAAGACAGGTGAGAGACAGACAGGTGAGAGACAGGTGAGAGGAAGACAGGTGAGAGACAGACAGGTGAGACACAGGTGAGAGACAGGTGAGAGGAAGACAGGTAAGAGACAGACAGGTGAGAGACAGGTGAGAGACAGGTGAGAGGAAGACAGGTGAGAGGAAGACAGGTGAGAGACAGACAGGTGAGAGACAGGTGAGAGTCAGACAGGTGAGAGACAGACAGGTGAGACACAGGTGAGAGGAAGACAGGTGAGAGACAGACAGATGAGAGTCAGACAGGTGACAGGTGAGGGACAGGTGATAGGAAGACAGGTGAGAGACGGACAGGTGAGAGACAGACAGGTGAGAGTCAGATAGGTGAGAGACAGACAGGTGAGAGACAGACAGGTGAGAGTCAGACAGGTGAGTCAGACAGGTGAGAGACAGACAGGTGAGAGACAGACAGGTGAGAGTCAGACAGGTGAGAGACAGACAGGTGAGAGACAGACAGGTGAGAGACAGACAGGTGAGAGAGAGACAGGTGAGAGACAGACAGGTGAGAGACAGACAGGTGAGAGACAGACAGGTGAGAGTCAGACAGGTGAGAGACAGACAGGTGAGAGACAGACAGGTGAGAGACAGAAATGTGAGAGACAGACAGGTGAGAGAGAGACAGGTGAGACAGAGAGGTGAGAGACAGACAGGTAAGAGACAGACAGGTGAGAGGAAGCAGGTGAGAGAGAGACAGGTGAGACAGAGAG
>CM070447.1:47905716-47908620 GCA_036324595.1 Champsocephalus gunnari | reverse complement strand
AGAAGTAGGAACATTTCCTCATAGACTTCTATACAATCTGAGGTAATAAAGAGAGAGAGAAGTAGGAACATTTCCTCATAGACTTCTATACAATCTGAGGTAATAAAGAGAGAGAGAGAAGTAGGAACATTTCCTCATAGACTTCTATACAATCTGAGGTAATAAAGAGAGAGAGAAGTAGGAACATTTCCTCATAGACTTCTCTACAATCTGAGGTAATAAAGAGAGAGAGAAGTAGGAACATTTCCTCATAGACTTCTCTGCAATCTGAGGTAATAAAGAGAGAGAGAAGTAGGAACATTTCCTCATAGACTTCTATACAATCTGAGGTAATAAAGAGAGAGAGAGAAGTAGGAACATTTCCTCATAGACTTCTATACAATCTGAGGTAATAAAGAGAGAGAGAGAAGTAGGAACATTTCCTCATAGACTTCTCTGCAATCTGAGGTAATAAAGAGAGAGAGAAGTATGAACCTTTCCTCATAGACTTCTCTACAATCTGAGATAATAAGCCATCTTTCTGCTTTGGGTTTCTTGGTCTCCGTCTCAACTGCTCTTCTGTTGTGACTCGGAGTGGTTTTGTTTTGGTATTTTGGGAAAAATATTTGCTTTCAGAGTCACCCTCAAGGACGCTGGGGCTCACGTTGCTTTTCTTTTTCTTTCGTTAGCCAATGTTTTAATGTCTGCCTTCCTCACTGTGATTGAGTGTTTTTTATTATGCTTATCCCACCTGCTGATACAAACTGTACCCTCTGACACTCCAAATCTCCAAAACGTTGTCAAATGAAACCAATAAATACAATTTATTTCACAAGGCACTTCAGAATACATGCAGAGAAAATGTACAGATTTTGTAAATAGCTGGACTAAACAAACCTTAGCACAACTCTGTATCACAAAGGGAATGAGATACAATTATTATCAAAGCAAGATATGGCCCATGAGAGTCTAAATGAGACAAAAACAAGCACAATTAGATAAGAAGATAAATCAGAGCAATATCAAATTACATGATATAAATCCTTATTTTGTGAAGATATTAAAGACCTTGAGAAATGGTGTTACGGCTGTATGTTTTCCCTCTCGTTCCTCTACCCAGGTGAGCTTCAGACGAGCTGCACCTGGAGGAGAGAGAGGTTAAAAGCTGCAGGAGAGAGAGTTTAAAAGCTCCAGAAGAGAGAGAGAGGTTTAAAGCTCCAGTTCAGCTGCAGGAGAGAGAGAGAGAGAGAGAGAGAGAGAGAGAGAGAGAGAGAGAGAGAGGTTTAAAGCTCCAGTTCAGCTGCAGGAGAGAGAGAGAGAGGTTTAAAGCTCCAGTTCATCCGCAGGAGAGAGAGAGAGGTTTAAAGCTCCAGTTCAGCTGCAGGAGAGAGAGAGAGAGAGGTTTAAAGCTCCAGTTCAGCTGCAGGGAGAGAGGTTTAAAGCTCCAGTTCAGTGAGAGAGAGGTTTAAAGCTCCAGTTCAGCTGCAGGAGAGAGAGAGGGGTTTAAAGCTCCAGTTCAGCTGCAGGAGAGAGAGAGAGGTTTAAAGCTCCAGTTCAGCTGCAGGAGAGAGAGAGAGGTTTAAAGCTCCAGTTCAGCTGCAGGAGAGAGAGAGAGGTTTAAAGCTCCAGTTCAGCTGCAGGAGAGAGAGAGGGGTTTAAAGCTCCAGTTCAGCTGCAGGAGAGAGAGAGAAGTTTAAAGCTCCAGTTCAGCTGCAGGAGAGAGAGAGAGGTTTAAAGCTCCAGTTCAGCTGCAGGAGAGAGAGAGAAGTTTAAAGCTCCAGTTCAGCTGCAGGAGAGAGAGAGAGGTTTAAAGCTCCAGATGAGCTGCAGGAGAGAGAGAGGGGTTTAAAGCTCCAGTTCAGCTGCAGGAGAGAGAAGTTATTAGTTGAACATGTGACATGTTGATAATAATAAATCCTTTGGAGTTGATGACTTTAAAGGTGTCTTTTGGGTTGTGTTTGTGTCAGTGGGGGAATGTCTTTAGCCCCATGGGGCCATGGTCAGGGTGGGGCGTACGCAATGGGGGCTCGTCCGGGATCCGATGTGTCTGTATCGAGTGGCCCTGTTGCTTTGTCGAGATGTACGTTGAGTTCCTGTGTGGTTGTTGCTGTTTGTTTAGTGGGGCGTGTGATTGTTACACCAGCTTTCCATTTCCCTTTGATCGCCCTGACTCGTTAGTCACCGGCAGCTTGGACCCTGAGGCTCTTATGTTTCTGTTTTAAATCAGGCATTAGTGAAGATTATTACCAAGACCCCCAATAACTGTGTGTGTGGGTGTGTGTGTGTGTGTGTGTGTGTGTGTGTGTGTGTGTGTGTGTGTGTGTGTGTGTGTGTGTGTGTTGTTTGTGTTTCCAGGTGCTGTGTACCCCCCTCTCTCCTGACACCAGTCGACCTTGAGAATTCTCCTCTGGTGTTTTCTGAGAGTTAATTATCCCAGGATCATCCCCACTGAGCATCCTGAGGCTCGCTCTGTAATACAGGGACTGATGTCCTTCATCGTGGCCTCTCTCTCTCTCTCTTCCTCCCTCCACCAGCCCCTCTCTCTCTTCATCTCTCTCTTCCTCCCTCCACCAGCTCCTCTCTCTCTCTCTCTCTCTCTCTCTCTCTCTCTCGTCTTCTCTCTCTTCCTCCCTCCACCAGCTCCTCTCTCTCTCTCTTCATCTCTCTCTTCCTCCCTCCACCAGCTCCTCTCTCTCTCTCTCTTCCTCCCTCCACCAGCTCCTCTCTCTCTCTCTTCATCTCTCTCTTCCTCCCTCCACCAGCTCCTCTCTCTCTCTCTTCATCTCTCTCTTCCTCCCTCCACCAGCTCCTCTCTCTCTCTCTTCTTCTCTCTCTTCCTCCCTCCACCAGCTCCTCTCTCTCTCTTCATCTCTCTCTTCATCTCTCTCTTCCTCCCTCCACCAGCTCCTCTCTCTCTCTTCATCT
>CM070447.1:47893216-47900716 GCA_036324595.1 Champsocephalus gunnari | reverse complement strand
GAAGGCTCAATGGAGCTGTGGCTCTCTGTCAGCCTGGCTACAGTGCTGAAAATAAATGTTGCATTATTCTTATTCTCATCTATTAATGAAGAGTAGTAGGCTGCTCTCGCTTTACGCAGTGCTTTCTTATATTCATTGAGAGTAATATGCCAAATTAAACGAGATTCTTCAAGTTTAGTGGAACGCCATATCCTTTCAAGTTGTCTCGACTTTTGCTTTATTTTGCGGGTTTCGGCATTATGCCACGGAGCTAATCTATGTTGTTTTATTCCCTTCTTTTTCAAAGGAGCAACAGCGTCTAATTTTATTCGCAGCGCATCTATAGCACTATCAACAACATGATCAATTTGGGGTGGTGTACATTTTGTATAAGTTTCCTCCCCTACATGCAGACATGCTATCAAGTTAAGTATTGGTGGAATCTCTTCCTTACATATGGCTATAGCACTAACAGATAGGTTTCTGCTGCAGGAGCTTTTGACTAATGCTTTGTAGTCTCGTAATAGTACTTCAAAAGTTACTAAGAAATGGTCGGATAAAGCAGGATTATGCGGTTCGACTAATAGTTGCTCAATTTCAATACCATAAGTGAGAACAAGGTGGAGAGTGTGATTATAGCAGTGGGTTGGTTTATTTACACTCTGACAGAAACCAACAGAATCTAATATAGCAACCCAGTCTCACGGCATTTCGTGTTCACCAACACGACTTTTAATCTATTGATTCGTGTTCACCATCACGATTTGCCCCTTTTTTTCGTGTTGCACAGGACGATTTTAAAAGCAATGTATTTCTACTGGTAACGTATTTCGTGCCTGCAGGCTGCAGCACGTCTTTTTCTCCGGTCGGGTAGTGGAAGACCGGAAGCTGTGTGGTTCATAAAAACGTGTTCTTACTCAATATCAAGCCACAATTATTGCTTTTATTTTAAATCGTATAATTTCGGACTTTTGTTGCCGTCTGTGAGGAAAATAAATGGGGCTCAGAGCCTCAGGATACTGAAATCTGTATTTTTAAATATTTTTTCCTTCTAATTTGTTATTCTTTTCAAAATAACACACTGTTATTTACTCACCAATAACACACAATTATCCTTGCTTTTATTTATTGGTTTAATTCCATAATCTCGGTCTTTTTTGGTGTCCGTCAGGAACTGAATTTCAAAATAAAAATAACCGGAAACAGACGTAGGCCTGTAAGGGACATTTCGAGCATCATTGCGATTGTCAACATTTCTGAGTTTAGGATGGCCGGAGACACTACACTACCCATAATCCCCAGCTATCGTTTAGGACTACAATTCCCGTAAGGTTACGCAGAGCGTCAAACAGCTGTGTGAAATGGAACGAAACCACGCCAGATTATCCAAAACTAGAATCGAATACCCCTCCAGAACTACACATGCTGGCTATTGTGTTTCGCAAAATGTTCTATGGGACGTCTCTACTGAACGTTTTCGTTTTCCCCACAATTAGAAGTTGCCATTAGTAAACACATTGGTATTATCAAATGTAAAACATATAATTAATAAATGGGTGAAAATCGCTGTCCATAATGCGCAGCATTAATATATAGCATTAATATATACCCACATGACAGCTCATTGCTACTTTATAATTCTACTCCACGACAGTTCAGAGGTTAACCTGGTATTTTTACTCCACTGCATTTATTTGAGTTACTTTGCAGATTCTGATTAATTATGTGAAATATAAACAACCCTTAAATCAGACTTTAGTTACACCTGAGTAAAATTCAGGTAAGGTGATCGTCAAGTGCCAACAATCAGGAGAGATATTTGAAAGTTGGTGCTTGAGAAGACTAAACATGTATCTGCAATTGACATGAATGGAAACAAGTCATAAAGTATATTCATTACTCGTTATTCTCTACTAATAGTTAATTAAAGACTGTATATTATGGCTATTTTGCACATCCCCTTCAAGATTTTCAAAGGTTTATTGACATATCATACACAACTACGGTGTAGTTATGCAATGAATGACAAACTTGGGTCACAGGTTCCTCAACAGTGCATTACAAGACATCTATCAATATGTGTGTACCTCCACCATTAAACTGTCATATTCTGCACATTTCTTATTCTATCTACATACATAAGAGTATAATTAATGTGTATAATATCAGTTAAAATAAGTGCTTCAACATAGTTAACATTGCAGGAAAGCAATATATTAGACGTCAATTACTTTGTCAGGCTTAATATTTAATATTTAATGTTTAAATAAAGGTTAATCCGTTTTTCTGTTTTGCACCTCCTCCTATTCATATCTTTGTACATCCTGCACTAAACTGTTTTATTGTAGAGATCACTTATAGTATCTTCTTGATTTTTTATATTCTATATTTCTATATGTATACTTTCCCCCTATGAAAGTATGTATTCTGTACAATAATTCAATAACGTGCTTTAACCACTAGGAGGTGCACACAAGGTGCACACAGCCATAATAATAATAACTGTATTATTAGTGTGTATGTACAACATCTGAAGATGTATAGTTTTATGCATGCTTTCACATCATTTTACAGCATATTGCTATACTATTTCAGACTCAGTATTTACATTCTTACATTCAAAGAAAATCATTAATATCTTTAAAAACGACAGTCCTTTTCTATCAGCTGTGCACCGTTATGGTGTAAATATAACCTATCTATGAATTAGATCAAATGTAAAAGTCAGCCGAATTAGTGTTGATTCTGCAAGGAGACGTATTGTGTGAAGAGAAATTGAAGATGTTGTTTAATTGTTGATATATTTATGATCCACGTCAAGTATTCAGTTTCGGCGCCATTTCTTCCAGTTTTTCCAAAGGTCTTCTCATCAGCGCTCTATAAATAAATAACTACGGCAGATCTGTAATATGTAATGCAGCCGAACCGTGTATTACAATGCCGTTATGTGATGTCTTTCAAAGAGAAAAGCAAGAGCACTCGGAATTAAGTATTATTTTATACTTTTTAAATGTTTTCCGGATTTCATATAATATAAACACCAAATCCCAGCATGCATTGCGGCTAACACATCCAATCAGCGAGCTTAAAACCATAGCTGAGGATCTTGGGTAATCGCTCGAAATGCCTACGTCTGTTTCCGGTTATATTTATTTTGAAATTCAGTTCCTGACGGACGCCGAAAAAGCCCGAGATTATGGAATTAAACCAATAAATAAAAGCAAGGATAATTGAGTGTTATTGGTGAGTAAATAACAGTGTGTTATTTTGAAAAGAATAACAAATTAGAAGGAAAAAAATATTTAAAAATACAGATTTCAGTATCCTGAGGCTCTGAGCCATTTATTTTCCTCACAGACGACAACAAAATGATGAACCACACAGCTTCCGGTCTTCCTCGACCCGACCGGAGAAAAAGACGTGCTGCAGCCTGCAGGCACGAAACACGTTACCAGTAGAAATACATTGCTTTTAAAATCGTGCTGTGCAACACGAAAAAAAGGGGCAAATCGTGATGGTGAACACGAAATGCCGTGAGACTGGGTTGAATATAGAGTTAAATGCAACAGTAAGGCTATTTTTATCATCGTCAACATGAATATTAAAGTCACCTACGATAGTTACTTTATTTGTTTTAAGAACCAAAGTTGATAAAAACTCAGAGAATTCTGATAAGAATTCTGAATAAGGACCTGGTGCACGATACACTGTAACAAATAAGATTGGCTGCAAAGTTTTCCAGGTCGGATGCGTAAGACTAAAAACGAGGCTTTCAAAGGAGGTATACTTTTTTTTGTTTTCATTCTAGTCAGAAACCCACTTCACACCCGCTCAGACTGCGGTGAGAACTGTCTCTGTTGCAGTCGTCTCATAACTGAAAGTGTTTGTGAGCATAACTGAAAGGACTCTGTTAGCTACATTAGCTAGCTAGCTTACAGCAGGTCTGCAGTAACATCAGAAGGAGTCATGTGATCGCATTTTAGGTAAGTTTCCAACAACAGAGACAGTTGTCCTCAGACTGAAAGTCAGAAACAAGTTCACAAGAAACAAGTTGGCAAACAAATGACCCAAAATAATTCGACAAAAGATTTTTGAATAAAAATACATAAATTGACAAAAGATTATTGAACAAAAAAAAAGAAGAAGAAGTTGACAAAAAAATATTTGGACAAAATACAGCTTTTAGTAAACGCTGCCATGTCTCATCAAGTTGCTGAATGTTCTCTAAACGCTGCATGTGTTGTTGCTGAAGATGTTTCTTCATGTGGAACATCTGGGTTTCTATACCTGCATCTTTCTGAATCTGCTTCTCTTGATGGAGGAGGCTTGGGGTGTTATTTAAACCTGTCGGCCTCCGTAGAAGACTCATCCCTCCGGTATGGATATATTCCCAGTGTGGGTGTAGAGTGATTGAGATGACAGCTGATAATTCAGCGTTTAGCAGAAACGCTCCCACTGATGACCCTAAAGGGATATATTATACTCTATTTCTTATAATGATTTAATGTTATTATAGTGTTCTTAAATCTGTGATTTTAATTATTGTTCTACTTTTATGTATGCACCATGACACCAAGTCAAATTCCTCGATCGTATCAACCACTGGAGATAAGATGAGATGAGATGGACCTATATTAAATTCAGTAGGTTAACAGCAACAGGGTGAGGATAAAAAACAGGACAGATTCACACAGATTAATAACATTAAAGATACAATCAAAGATAACAATTTAAAATGATAAAATAACAAAAAAATAAGAAATTAATTCACATGAACATATATACATATTAGATATGTTTACATGTGTGTGTGAACACAGTGTGTAATAAACCTCTGAACCCCCTTCTGATTCTGAAAACATTTAGCCCACGCAGCATAGTTTAGTTTAGGTTAGTTTAGTTTAGGTTAGTTTAGGTTAGTTTAGTTTAGGTTAGGTTAGTTTAATTTAGGTTAGGTTAGTTTAGTTTAGGTTAGTTTAGTTTAGGTTAGTTTAGGTTAGTTTAGTTTAGGTTAGGTTAGTTTAGTTTAGGTTAGGTTAGTTTAGTTTAGGTTAGTTTAGTTTAGGTTAGTTTAGGTTAGTTTAGGTTAGTTTAGGTTAGTTTAGGATAGGTTAGGTTAGTTTAGTTTAGTTTAGGTTAGTTTAGGTTAGTTTAGCTTAGGTTAGTTTAGGTTAGGTTAGGTTAGTTTAGGTTAGTTTAGGTTAGTTTAGGTTAGTTTAGGATAGGTTAGTTTAGTTTAGGATAGGTTAGTTTAGGTTAGTTTAGGTTAGGTTAGTTTAGTTTAGGATAGGTTAGGTTAGTTTAGTTTAGTTTAGGTTAGTTTAGGTTAGTTTAGGTTAGTTTAGGATAGGTTAGGTTAGGTTGGGTTAGGTTAGGTTAGGTTAGTTTAGGTTAGTTTAGTTTAGGTTAGGTTAGTTTAGGATAGGTTAGGTTAGTTTAGGATAGGTTAGTTTAGGTTAGTTTAGGATAGGTTAGGTTAGGTTGGGTTAGGTTAGGTTAGTTTAGGATAGGTTAGGTTAGGTTGGGTTAGGTTAGTTTAGGATAGGTTAGGTTAGTTTAGGTTAGTTTAGGTTAGTTTAGGATAGGTTAGGTTAGTTTAGGTTAGGTTAGTTTAGGTTCGTTTAGTTTAGGTTAGTTTAGTTTAGGTTAGGTTAGTTTAGAATAGGTTAGCTTAGTTTAGGTTAGGTTAGTTTAGGTTAGTTTAGGATAGGTTGGGTTAGTTTAGGTTAGGTTAGTTTAGGTTAGTTTAGTTTAGGTTAGGTTAGTTTAGGTTAGTTTATGATAGGTTAGGTTAGTTTAGTAGTTTAGGTTAGTTTAGGTTAGTTTAGGATAGGTTAGGTTAGGTTAGTTTAGGTTAGTGTAGGTTAGTTTAGGTTAGTTTAGGTTAGTTTAGGTTAGTTTAGTTTAGGTGACTTTAGTTTAATTTAGGTTAGTGTAGGTTAGTTTAGGTTAGTTTAGGTTAGGTTAGGTTAGTTTAGGTTAGTTTAATTTAGGTTAGTGTAGGTTAGTTTATGTTAGTTTAGGTTAGTTTAGGTTAGTTTAGTTTAGGTTAGTTTAGTTTAGGTTAGTTTAGTTTAATTTAGATTAGTGTAGGTTAGTTTAGTTTAGGTTAGTTTAGGTTAGTTTAGCTTAGTTTAGGGTGGGGGGAGTGAGAGGGGTTAAACTCACAAGATACTTAAGTGCTGCCAAGGCACAACATCGTCCGGAGCACCGGGCTGAATAATCACCGAATAACAAGGAGGGGGGTCTTTGTTTGGCATGGGGAGGAAAATAATTGATTAAGCAGAGGAGGAGCCGGAGAAATGACTCCTGGTTTCTTTCTTCAACGCACCAGAGGACAGGCAAGGTATCCGTTAGCGACAGAGGGAACTTCAGCCTGAGAGACAGAGGAGATCTAATTAATTGGATCAGATTAAAATTAATGAAGTAATTAAGGAGCTGCTGCCCTACCTCTTCCTGGAGAAGGGGGGGGGGCAGCGATGGAGAGGAAACTACAAATAACAGCACAGGAAATGGAAGTCTGTGGGGTTCCACTTTCCAGTTCATTCCAGCATGTTTGGTGGTTAATACTCAGCCTCTTCTTTGTGTTCCTCATCGTTCTCCATCACGCTGACCTTAGAGTGATTCCCAAACAGCTGCTCAATCTGCAGAGGATTTACAAGAGAGCAGGACGACAGCTGGGAAAGCTTTGTTAGAAACAGTGGATCATATCTGTTAAGTGTAGAGGAAATAACTTAAGGAGTAACATATTTAGACGATAAACAAACCCTTCAAAATGTCCCCCCCCCTCCTGTGCACCTGAGGGAAATCACGTTAATGACCACATTTTTGGGAATAATTCCAATTCTGATCTACTGGCGACACAATATGATGTTTAGACCGTTGATGAAGCACTTATTCAACGAGGTAAATGTGTTTAAGTGTCCGTGGGTTTATGAAAGGAGCTGTTTAAATAGAAGTCATTATATTTATTAACGTTGTTGGGTTTAGAGCAGTGGCTGGTGGAAAATGTATTTGGTGGGGCTATGCAAATGGTGTGCAAACCATACAAGGGGGGTCCGGGGGGATGCTCAACCAGGAAGAACATTTTGAGAAATGACCCCTTAAATTAAGACTTCTGGTGATGTTAGAGGGGGGGGGGAGGACAAATTGAGGCTTAAAAATATGAGATAATCCATAATCTTCAGTGTGGTTAGCTATGAATCTTCCAAAACTTCCAAATACCTTGTCCTGGACATAGTTTCTACATTAGGCCCACACACACTGCAGAACACTGGTGCTGTGGTCCCACACAGGCTCCATGGTGCTACAGGCCCAGCCCACACAGGCTCCATGGTGCTACAGGCCCAGCCCACACAGGCTCCATGGTGCTACAGGCCCAGCCCACACAGGCTCCAGGGCGCTACAGGCCCAGCCCACACAGGCTCCATGGTGCTACAGGCCCAGCCCACACAGGCTCCATGGTGCTACAGGCCCAGCCCACACAGGCTCCATGGCGCTACAGGCATTGCCCTTACAACT
>CM070447.1:47880716-47888216 GCA_036324595.1 Champsocephalus gunnari | reverse complement strand
GTCCCCTCTTCTACATCAACATGTGTCCCCTCTTCTTCATGTCTCTTCTACATCAACCTGTGTCCCCTCTTCTCCATGTCTCTTCTACATCAACATGTGTCCCCTCTTCTTCATGTCTCTTCTACATCAACATGTGTCCCCTCTTCTCATGTCTCTTCTACATCAACATGTGTCCCCTCTTCTTCATGTCTCTTCTACATCAACACGTGTCCCCTCTTCTCCATGTCTCTTCTACATCAACATGTGTCCCCTCTTCTTCATGTCTCTTCTACATCAACATGTGTCCCCTCTTCTCCATGTCTCTTCCACATCAACATGTGTCCCCTCTTCTTCATGTCTCTTCTACATCAACATGTGTCCCCTCTTCTTCATGTCTCTTCTACATCAACATGTGTCCCCTCTTCTACATCAACATGTGTCCCCTCTTCTTCATGTCTCTTCTACATCACCATGTGTCCCCTCTTCTTCATGTCTCTTCTACATCAACATGTGTCCCCTCTTCTTCATGTCTCTTCTACATCAACATGTGTCCCCTCTTCTCCATGTCTCTTCTACATCAACATGTGTCCCCTCTTCTTCATGTCTCTTCTACATCAACATGTGTCCCCTCTTCTCCATGTCTCTTCTACATCAACATGTGTCCCCTCTTCTTCATGTCTCTTCTACATCAACATGTGTCCCCTCTTCATCATGTCTCTTCTACATCAACATGTGTCCCCTCTTCTTCATGTCTCTTCTACATCAACATGTGTCCCCTCTTCTTCATGTCTCTTCTACATCAACATGTGTCCCCTCTTCTCCATGTCTCTTCTACATCAACATGTGTCCCCTCTCTTCTACATCAACATGTGTCCCTCTTCTTCATGTCTCTTCTACATCAACACGTGTCCCCTCTTCTCCATGTCTCTTCTACATCAACATGTGTCCCCTCTTCTACATCAACATGTGTCCCCTCTTCTTCATGTCTCTTCTACATCAACATGTGTCCCCTCTTCTTCATGTCTCTTCTACATCAACACGTGTCCCCTCTTCTCCATGTCTCTTCTACATCAACATGTGTCCCCTCTTCTACATCAACATGTGTCCCCTCTTCTTCATGTCTCTTCTACATCACCATGTGTCCCCTCTTCTCCATGTCTCTTCTACATCAACACGTGTCCCCTCTTCTTCATGTCTCTTCTACATCAACATGTGTCCCCTCTTCTTCATGTCTCTTCTACATCAACATGTGTCCCCTCTTCTTCATGTCTCTTCTACATCAACACGTGTCCCCTCTTCTCCATGTCTCTTCTACATCAACATGTGTCCCCTCTTCTTCATGTCTCTTCTACATCAACATGTGTCCCCTCTTCTCCATGTCTCTTCTACATCAACATGTGTCCCCTCTTCTTCATGTCTCTTCTACATCAACATGTGTCCCCTCTTCTTCATGTCTCTTCTACATCAACATGTGTCCCCTCTTCTACATCAACATGTGTCCCCTCTTCTTCATGTCTCTTCTACATCACCATGTGTCCCCTCTTCTTCATGTCTCTTCTACATCAACATGTGTCCCCTCTTCTTCATGTCTCTTCTACATCAACATGTGTCCCCTCTTCTACATCAACATGTGTCCCCTCTTCTTCATGTCTCTTCTACATCACCATGTGTCCCCTCTTCTCCATGTCTCTTCTACATCAACAGTGTCCCCTCTTCTTCATGTCTCTTCTACATCAAAATGTGTCCCCTCTTCTTCATGTCTCTTCTACATCAACATGTGTCCCCTCTTCTCCATGTCTCTTCTACATCAACATGTGTCCCCTCTTCTTCATGTCTCTTCTACATCAACATGTGTCCCCTCTTCTTCATGTCTCTTCTACATCAACATGTGTCCCCTCTTCCTCATGTCTCTTCTACATCAACATGTGTCCCCTCTTCTTCATGTGTCTTCTACATCAACATGTGTCCCCCTCTTCTCCATGTCTCTTCTACATCAACATGTGTCCCACTCTTCCTCATGTCTCTTCTACATCAACATGTGTCCCCTCTTCTTCATGTCTCTTCTACATCAACATGTGTCCCCTCTTCTTCATGTCTCTTCTACATCAACATGTGTCCCCTCTTCTCCATGTCTCTTCTACATCAACATGTGTCCCCTCTTCTTCATGTCTCTTCTACATCAACATGTGTCCCCTCTTCTCCATGTCTCTTCTACATCAACATGTGTCCCCTCTTCTTCATGTCTCTTCTACATCAACATGTGTCCCCTCTTCTCATGTCTCTTCTACATCAACATGTGTCCCCTCTTCTTCATGTCTCTTCTACATCAACATGTGTCCCCTCTTCTTCATGTCTCTTCTACATCAACACGTGTCCCCTCTTCTTCATGTCTCTTCTACATCAACACGTGTCCCTCTTCTCCATGTCTCTTCTACATCAACATGTGTCCCCTCTTCTACATCAACATGTGTCCCCATCTTCTTCATGTCTCTTCTACATCAACACGTGTCCTCTCTTCTCCATGTCTCTTCTACATCAACATGTGTCCCCGCTTCTACATCAACACGTGTCCCCTCTTCTTCATGTCTCTTCTACATCAACACGTGTCCCTCTTCTCCATGTCTCTTCTACATCAACATGTGTCCCCTCTTCTACATCAACATGTGTCCCTCTTCTCTATGTCTATTCCACATCAACATGTGTCCCCTCTTCTTCATGTCTCTTCTACATCAACATGTGTCCCCTCCTCTTCATGTCTCTTCTACATCAACATGTGTCCCCTCTTCTACATCAACATGTGTCCCCTCTTCTTCATGTCTCTTCTACATCACCCTGTGTCCCCTCTTCTCCATGTCTCTTCTACATCAACACGTGTCCCCTCTTCTTCATGTCTCTTCTACATCAACATGTGTCCCCTCTTCTACATCAACATGTGTCCCCTCTTCTTCATGTCTCTTCTACATCAACATGTGTCCCCTCTTCTCCATGTCTCTTCTACATCAACAGTTGTCCCCTCTTCTTCATGTCTCTTCTACATCAAAATGTGTCCCCTCTTCTTCATGTCTCTTCTACATCACCATGTGTCCCCTCTTCTCCATGTCTCTTCTACATCAACATGTGTCCCCTCTTCTTCATGTCTCTTCTACATCAAACATGTGTCCCCTCTTCTTCATGTCTCTTCTACATCAACATGTGTCCCCTCTTCCTCATGTCTCTTCTACATCAACATGTGTCCCCTCTTCTTCATGTGTCTTCTACATCAACATGTGTCCCCCTCTTCTCCATGTCTCTTCTACATCAACATGTGTCCCCTCTTCTTCATGTCTCTTCTACATCAACATGTGTCCCCCTCTTCTCCATGTCTCTTCTACATCAACATGTGTCCCCTCTTCTTCATGTCTCTTCTACATCAACCTGTGTCCCCTCTTCTCCATGTCTCTTCTACATCAACATGTGTCCCCTCTTCTCCATGTCTCTTCTACATCAACATGTGTCCCCTCTTCTTCATGTCTCTTCTACATCACCATGTGTCCCCTCTTCTCCATGTCTCTTCTACATCAACATGTGTCCCCTCTTCTTCATGTCTCTTCTACATCAACATGTGTCCCCTCTTCTTCATGTCTCTTCTACATCAACATGTGTCCCCTCTTCTCCATGTCTCTTCTACATCAACACATGTCCCCTCTTCTTCATGTCTCTTCTACATCAACATGTGTCCCCTCTTCTTCATGTCTCTTCTACATCAACATGTGTCCCCTCTTCTTCATGTCTCTTCTACATCAACATGTGTCCCCTCTTCTTCATGTCTCTTCTACATCAACATGTGTCCCCTCTTCTCCATGTCTCTTCTACATCAACATGTGTCCCCTCTTCTTCATGTCTCTTCTACATCAACATGTGTCCCCTCTTCTCCATGTCTCTTCTACATCAACATGTGTCCCCTCTTCTCCATGTCTCTTCTACATCAACATGTGTCCCCTCTTCTTCATGTCTCTTCTACATCAACATGTGTCCCCTCTTCTTCATGTCTCTTCTACATCAACATGTGTCCCCTCTTCTTCATGTCTCTTCTACATCAACATGTGTCCCCTCTTCTTCATGTCTCTTCTACATCAACATGTGTCCCCTCTTCTTCATGTCTCTTCTACATCAACATGTGTCCCCTCTTCTCCATGTCTCTTCTACATCAACATGTGTCCCCTCTTCTTCATGTCTCTTCTACATCAACATGTGTCCCCTCTTCTTCATGTCTCTTCTACATCAACATGTGTCCCCTCTTCTTCATGTCTCTTCTACATCAACATGTGTCCCCTCTTCTTCATGTCTCTTCTACATCAACATGTGTCCCCTCTTCTTCATGTCTCTTCTACATCAACATGTGTCCCCTCTTCTTCATGTCTCTTCTACATCAACATGTGTCCCCTCTTCTTCATGTCTCTTCTACATCAACATGTGTCCCCTCTTCTTCATGTCTCTTCTACATCAACATGTGTCCCCTCTTCTTCATGTCTCTTCTACATCAACACATGTCCCCTCTTCTTCATGTCTCTTCTACATCAACATGTGTCTCCTCTTCTTCATGTCTCTTCTACATCAACATGTGTCCCCTCTTCTTCATGTCTCTTCTACATCAACATGTGTCCCCTCTTCTACATCAACATGTGTCCCCTCTTCTTCATGTCTCTTATACATCAACATGTGTCCCCATCTTCTTCATGTCTCTTCTACATCAACATGTGTCCCCTCTTCTCTCATGTCTCTTCTACATCAACATGTGTCCCCTCTTCTTCATGTCTCTTCTACATCAACATGTGTCCCCTCTTCTTCATGTCTCTTCTACATCAACATGTGTCCCCTCTTCTTCATGTCTCTTCTACATCAACATGTGTCCCCTCTTCTACATCAACATGTGTCCCCTCTTCTTCATGTCTCTTCTACATCAACATGTGTCCCCTCTTCTCCATGTCTCTTCTACATCAACATGTGTCCCCTCTTCTTCATGTCTCTTCTACATCAACATGTGTCCCCTCTTCTTCATGTCTCTTCTACATCAACATGTGTCCCCTCTTCTACATCAACATGTGTCCCCTCTTCTTCATGTCTCTTCTACATCAACATGTGTCCCCTCTTCTCCATGTCTCTTCTACATCAACATGTGTCCCCTCTTCTTCATGTCTCTTCTACATCAACATGTGTCCCCTCTTCTTCATGTCTCTTTCTACATCACCATGTGTCCCCTCTTCTCCATGTCTCTTCTACATCAACATGTGTCCCCTCTTCTTCATGTCTCTTCTACATCAACATGTGTCCCCTCTTCTTCATGTCTCTTCTACATCAACATGTGTCCCCTCTTCTTCATGTCTCTTCTACATCAACATGTGTCCCCTCTTCTTCATGTCTCTTCTACATCAACATGTGTCCCCCTCTTCTCCATGTCTCTTCTACATCAACATGTGTCCCCTCTTCCTCATGTCTCTTCTACATCAACATGTGTCCCCTCTTCTTCATGTCTCTTCTACATCAACATGTGTCCCCTCTTCTTCATGTCTCTTCTACATCAACATGTGTCCCCTCTTCTCCATGTCTCTTCTACATCAACATGTGTCCCCTCTTCTTCATGTCTCTTCTACATCAACATGTGTCCCCTCTTCTCCATGTCTCTTCCACATCAACATGTGTCCCCTCTTCTTCATGTCTCTTCTACATCAACATGTGTCCCCTCTTCATCATGTCTCTTCTACATCAACATGTGTCCCCTCTTCTTCATGTCTCTTCTACATCAACATGTGTCCCCTCTTCTTCATGTCTCTTCTACATCAACATGTGTCCCCTCTTCTTCATGTCTCTTCTACATCAACATGTGTCCCCTCTTCTTCATGTCTCTTCTACATCAACATGTGTCCCCTCTTCTTCATGTCTCTTCTACATCAACATGTGTCCCCTCTTCTTCATGTCTCTTCTACATCAACACGTGTCCCCTCTTCTTCATGTCTCTTCTACATCAACACGTGTCTCCTCTTCTTCATGTCTCTTCTACATCAACATGTGTCCCCTCTTCTTCATGTCTCTTCTACATCAACATGTGTCCCCTCTTCTACATCAACATGTGTCCCCTCTTCTTCATGTCTCTTATACATCAACATGTGTCCCATCTTCTTCATGTCTCTTCCACATCAACATGTGTCCCCTCTTCTCATGTCTCTTCTACATCAACATGTGTCCCCTCTTCTTCACGTCTCTTCTACATCAACATGTGTCCCCTCTTCTTCATGTCTCTTCTACATCAACATGTGTCCCCTCCTCTTCATGTCTCTTCTACATCAACATGTGTCCCCTCTTCTACATCAACATGTGTCCCCTCTTCTTCATGTCTCTTCTACATCACCATGTGTCCCCTCTTCTCCATGTCTCTTCTACATCAACAGGTGTCCCCTCTTCTTCATGTCTCTTCTACATCAACATGTGTCCCCTCCTCTTCATGTCTCTTCTACATCAACATGTGTCCCCTCTTCTACATCAACATGTGTCCCCTCTTCTTCATGTCTCTTCTACATCACCATGTGTCCCCTCTTCTCCATGTCTCTTCTACATCAACAGTTGTCCCCTCTTCTTCATGTCTCTTCTACATCAAAATGTGTCCCCTCTTCTTCATGTCTCTTTTACATCACCATGTGTCCCCTCTTCTCCATGTCTCTTCTACATCAACAGGTGTCCCCTCTTCTTCATGTCTCTTCTACATCAAAATGTGTCCCCTCTTCTTCATGTCTCTTCTACATCAACATGTGTCCCCTCTTCCTCATGTCTCTTCTACATCAACATGTGTCCCCTCTTCTTCATGTGTCTTCTACATCAACATGTGTCCCCCCTTCTCCATGTCTCTTCTACATCAACATGTGTCCCCTCTTCCTCATGTCTCTTCTACATCAACATGTGTCCCCTCTTCTTCATGTCTCTTCTACATCAACATGTGTCCCCTCTTCTTCATGTCTCTTCTACATCAACATGTGTCCCCTCTTCTCCATGTCTCTTCTACATCAACATGTGTCCCCTCTTCTTCATGTCTCTTCTACATCAACATGTGGTCCCCTCTTCTCCATGTCTCTTCTACATCAACATGTGTCCCCTCTTCTCCATGTCTCTTCCACATCAACATGTGTCCCCTCTTCTTCATGTCTCTTCTACATCAACATGTGTCCCCTCTTCATCATGTCTCTTCTACATCAACATGTGTCCCCTCTTCTTCATGTCTCTTCTACATCAACACATGTCCCCTCTTCTTCATGTCTCTTCTACATCAACACGTGTCCCCTCTTCTTCATGTCTCTTCTACATCAACACGTGTCCTCTCTTCTCCATGTCTCTTCTACATCAACATGTGTCCCCTCTTCTACATCAACATGTGTCCCATCTTCTTCATGTCTCTTCTACATCAACACGTGTCCCCTCTTCTTCATGTCTCTTCTACATCAACACGTGTCCTCTCTTCTCCATGTCTCTTCTACATCAACATGTGTCCCCTCT
>CM070447.1:47865716-47870716 GCA_036324595.1 Champsocephalus gunnari | reverse complement strand
CCTCTGTCTCCTGCTATCTGACCGTGGCTGTCCTCTGTCTCCTGCTATCTGACCGTGGCTGTCCTCTGTCTCCTGCTATCTGACCGTGGCTGTCCTCTGTCTCCTGCTATCTGTATATTTTGCGCAGTCTATCTCTGCTCACTGCTTGCGTCGGCGTGTTCTCCTGCGTGTTGGCCATGTGTTGCACTGGAACCAGACACCGCAAAGACTTCAGCCGAGCACGTACGAACTGCGCATGCGTGAGTGGCAATAACTCTCCTTACCAGCAGGCGGCGGTAGTGTGTATTCGTCATTCAAAACAGGCAACAACTGGAAAACAGAGAAGAAGAACAGACTACGTGTGTGATATACATAAACAACAGCTATGTGCGTTAGCTTCACCTTAGCATGTGTTCTTTGCAGGTGTTTGTTGAGGTTTGATTATGACTGATTTTAGAAAGTAACGAAGTAACGCGTGTCGGGGCGATGTTAGTAACTGTAGTGTGATTACTGAATTATAAAAGTAGCGCGTTACACTACTCCGTTACCGACAAAGTAATATTATTACAGTAGCGCGTTACACCCGACTCTGCTGTTAGCACACTGTTAGCATGCTGTTAGCATACTGTTAGCACACTGTTAGCATACTGTTAGCATACCATTAGCATACTGTTAGTATACTGTTAGCACACTGGCAGTGGCGGAGCTGGGGGGTGGCTGGGGGCTGTGGCCACCCCCCACCTGAATCCTGGCTACCCTATTGGCCACCCTAAACGCCCTCACCACGGGGGCCCAAACTATTTTAGAACATTAATAAAAAAATGTTTAAGGCGAGACACGGCAAAAACATCGTTTTTCAAGTACTGGCCAATTTTGAGTTTTTTTGCTATTTTGATTCCATAGCATGTTTTCTTTCAGGCTTTTGGAAGGAAAACGTATAAAATACACATTTAAGTGTTTATTTGACTTTAGTTTGTTTGTTTGCGTCTGTAGATTTCTCCTAAATTCACCAAAAGTTAGCATTCTAACGTAACATAACGTACCACGACCGCTGTGTGCACCATGTCATCAGAGGTATCGCTGGAAAGCTCCGTCTCTCCTTCACGATCTCATCGGATCCAAATATGGTAATTTCCTTTGTATCAGCAACCAATCGTGAAAGCACCAAGGGGTCTTAAACCAAGAAACGAAATATCATTGGCTGGTGTCAATTTCTGACAACGTGATTCGTTCAGATGCGTCACGTGGTGTGCTAAAACACTTCCTGGTTAGCTTTCCTCTAGAAATAGAAATCTCAAAATTGCAAAAGAACGGCGAAAAAAACTTTCACAGAGAAGACGACAACAATTGTCACTTGCAAGGTTATACAAAAAACAAATGACCCCGAACATGAAATACCTTCACGGAGTGCGTCGAGGCGCAAGCTGTCATCGAGAGAACGGGAGGGTTCAGCTAGCGCCTCACTGCAACCTGTAAAGGTCGTTTTCTCAAAATGAGTTTTTTCTCCTACTCTGAGTTCGAAATTTCAACTTCAGTAGCACGTAGAGACACCAAACCTTCCAGTTATATTCCTATCAATATTATGAAGGCTTTTACTGAAGGGTTTGTTCATATATCATTCATAGCCTGAATTATACAACATTGTATACCTAAAAACATGGTGAACATTGATATGTTAGGGCTGTTGAAAGTGTTTTCTGAGTGATAAAGAGAGATATCCAAAACCCCTTCTGTAAAAGCCTTAGATACTAATATGATTACAAAATGAAACAAGAATTTTGAATCTGGCTTTATCCAAAGTTCAGATTTCGATTCCTGAAATGTGTTAAAATATGTGCATATTTAATGAGATAATAGTAATTTGCATATTTAAAAATGCCATTTCAGAAAACTTGTAATACAAAAAACAATTGCCTTATTGTAAGTAATGAACTGGAGAAATGTATATCTGATACCTTTAAGTTAAAAAAAATACCCTATTCACCTGGGGTGTCTCGCCTTAAGTAACCTTTCATCATTCATCAATAATTAACATTAATATAACGTTATATTGATAATGTACTCACTAAACTTACAATTCATTTAACTTATTTTCTTCCAAAAGTTAATTATCCAAAGCCTCTGTACAGCCACTTCTATTGACATGTAATGGTTTGGTCCTGCCTCCAAACGGCACTTTCTAGCAGAGAGTGAGAGCATGTGAGGAGCAGGGATGCTAGTACTTACGTGTGTGTGTCTCAACGACTCACAAAGTCAGGCTTTCAAAAAGACAGGAGAGAAAGACAAGAGAGAGGGACTAAAGGGCGACAGTATGTCACCCAGTCTTTCAAGGGAAAGGTGGGTGTGGTCTATGAGTGGTGGAAATGAGTCTGTTAGCTAAGCGTAGGCCATTGTAAATAATAATTTGTATGTTTTTTTTTACTAAGCTGACATTAAGTACTGTTAATGTCTATATAGAAATGCAGAGGTTTTTCATTTCACTGCTCTTTTAGCTGACATTTAATAAATGCAGGTAGATTTTTAGCAGCTATTCACTACATCAGTTGTCCCTCCCCCGGTGCCAGGTCCAACAGATCCATCTCTAGGCTCAGCAGCCCTGACCCCCATAAGGCTGAACCTGAACCAGCTTTTCTCCCAACTGAAGGAGGTGAGCAGCATTGTGTTGAATGCCACTTAACATATCTGCAGGGAGACTGGAATACAACATATATATATATATATATATATATATCAAAACAAAAAGCTAACATCTCATTTCAATTACACATTTCAAACACAGGATTTCCCCACATATTTAAGTTATATTTATTTAGATTTATGCATTCATGTTGAGAATGTTCCATTCAAAAATGTTATTAGTAAAAAGCATCTACACCATAAAAGATGACTGTTGAGATCTATTGTCAGGAATGTTAGTCTTATATCAAATAGTGAATTCTAGTAAATAATGTGCAGTTAGTATTGGACTACAAGATAGATGCAAGCCTGTACAGGTAGAGTTATTTAAAGCACTAACGAGTGGGTTGGGTGCAGGAGGCGTGGTTACAGCATTGTGCCTGGTGGTGGAGCCCAATGTGATATCTTTCCATGGGGCCCAGAATCCCTGCTGTGTGTGACCAGAGGGAAGGACCTGTAAACACATGTACTGCCCAATAGCATCGTGAGGCTGAACAAAAGCACCGTTTGACTATGGAAATGTAGTCTTTTAAGGATAGCTTAAAGTAATGTTGTAAAATTACAACCGGGGGCCTTACACGGTTAAAGGGAAATGGAAACACTTTTCAAACTGCTTTCCATGCGACAATATTCCCATAAGGAAATTAATTTATCTAATTCCAATGTAAACGATCGAGTTACGCGAATGTATTTTTTGAAATACGTGCCTAATGACCATGGGCGCTTCCATTGCTCCGGGACTTTCCCAGTGACGTCACTGAGTGGGTACGGCTTCCTGGGCCGAAGCTCGATAACAAACAACATGGCGTGCAATGCACCAGTAGTTTACATTAAAAGAAAACGGTCGTCGTCAGGAGTTTATTGTATTGCCCCAGGCTGCACAAATGGATTTTATACGAAGAAGTAAGAAGCACATTTCCATAGGCTGCCACTAACGGATGAGAAGCTGCTCAAAGCATGGGTCATTTCCATGAAACGGTCCGATCCGCCGCTGAATGCACGTGTGTGCAGCGAACACTTTAAAAATGACGATTATGTCCACAAAATGAGGTTTGATGAGTCTGGATGCCGGGTTCAATACGAAACATCGGATTGGAAGCCAGGATCTGTTCCCACAATATTCGATTTCTCAACGTATGCAGTCGGGAACACCGACCGTCCCAGCACGTCGACCGCGCAAGACAATGACAGTGTCAACAAACGTGAAGTTGGAGCCACCAAACGAGTTGCTTCAGCTGCCGAGAGAGAGGTACATATTGCAGCAATACCAGATCACTAGCTCACACGTATTTACTGACACAGTGTGACGTTATTAATTAACGCAATCGCGTCCAAACTAAATGGTAGCTATTATTATGACGTACAATGGAGAATTGGGGGTGTTCTATAGCTCAACTAATTAAACTGGCATACACACGCTCATCTGTCAAACAGCCCTAAAGAGGCTAGTATTGCTGGACTAGGTGTTCAATGGATGGAATTGCAGGACCCAGAGCGCACGGAGCACAGAGCGGACAACAGATAACGGAATTGCAGTTTTATTGCTTATATATTATCAGAACATTTCAAAGGGGATACAGTCCCATTGGATATTACCCTATGGATTAACTACAGCATCGTTTTTATCGTTGTAATGCCATTGAAGACAAGTTTAGACCAGACAATGAGGAAGGTAAGCCGTTAGCCTGGCGTATGTTAGTACCTAGCGCCACTTGTTTTGATGTACGTTTTTGTTGATAACCTCGCGAGTTTGTATCTTTCAGTGTTGAGGTGGGCACCGTTACCATCATAAACAATGTGTTGGATGTGCAGCTAGGATAAGTAATAAGGGAGCTAGGAGTGATTTTCGGTGCAGTAATAGGTTAGCATTTTTCGCTCGGGGCTAATTCAGAGGCTCACTGTTAGCATTGTGTGTTTTTTTTTAAAACATTCCGGATCGTATGTCACTCTATTCGACCGAATCGGTTCATAAGCATAGGCCATGGGATGCCTGGCAACTGTAGATGCTTCCACATCAATGTCATCTCCTGACGAATAGTCAAATTCATCATTCAAAACGTCGATCTCATTGCAAAATTCCTCCATCGCTGCCATATCTGCCACGTTGTGTTGACTTTCGGTATGGATACCCGGAGCGAAGACCCACCCAGTGACGTCACCATTTGGGACTCCCCTGATGGCGGCGGCCTGGTCCCGGAATTCCCCACCCGGCCGGCGGATAATTAATTTTCTTTTGGCGAGTAATATCATGTACAATAAATATTACGATCAATATCCATTGTAAAATGAATAAACTACCGGAATATTATAGCTGTAATTGGTGTTTCCTTTCCCCTTTAAGAGCT
>CM070447.1:47840716-47855716 GCA_036324595.1 Champsocephalus gunnari | reverse complement strand
CCAGTTCTCTAGAGCCCTGGGTCTGAGGTTAGTCTGTCCCAGTTCTCTGGAGCCCTGGGTCTGAGGTTAGTCTGTCCCAGTTCTCTAGAGCCCTGGGTCTGAGGTTAGTCTGTCCCTGTTCTCTAGAGCCCTGGGTCTGAGGTTAGTCTGTCCCAGTTCTCCAGAGCCCTGGGTCTGAAGTTAGTCTGTCCCAGTTCTCTAGAGCCCTGGGTCTGAGGTTAGTCTGTCCCTGTTCTCTAGAGCCCTGGGTCTGAAGTTAGTCTGTCCCAGTTCTCTAGAGCCCTGGGTCTGAGGTTAGTCTGTCCCTGTTCTCTAGAGCCCTGGGTCTGAGGTTAGTCTGTCCCTGTTCTCTAGAGCCCTGGGTCTGAAGTTAGTCTGTCCCTGTTCTCTAGAGGCCTGATTCTGAGGTTAGTCTGTCCCTGTTCTCTAGAGCCCTGGGTGTGAGATTAGTCTGTCCCTGTTCTCTAGAGCCCAGGGTGTGAGGTTAGTCTGTCCCTCTTCTCCAGAGCCCTGGGTCTGAGGTTAGTCTGTCCCTGTTCTCTAGAGCCCTGGGTCTGAGGTTAGTCTGTCCCTGTTCTCTAGAGCCCAGGGTGTGAGGTAAGGCTGTCCCTGTTCTCCAGAGCCCTGGGTCTGAGGTTAGTCTGTCCCAGTTCTCTAGAGCCCTGGGTCTGAGGTTAGTCTGTCCCTGTTCTCTAGAGCCCTGGGTCTGAGGTTAGTCTGTCCCTGTTCTCTAGAGCCCTGGTTCTGAAGTTAGTCTGTCTCTGTTCTCTAGAGCCCTGGGTCTGAAGTTAGTCTGTCCCAGTTCTCCAGAGCCCTGGGTCTGAAGTTAGTCTGTCCCAGTTCTCTAGAGCCCTGGGTCTGAGGTTAGTCTGTCCCAGTTCTCTAGAGCCCTGGGTCTGAGGTTAGTCTGTTCCAGTTCTCTAGAGCCCTGGGTCTGAGGTTAGTCCGTCCCAGTGCTCTAGAGCCCTGTGTCTGAGGTTAGTCTGTCCCAGTTTTGATTCCACACAGTTACAAACCTTTAAGACCCTTTAACTCTTGGTAAAACTACAGTGAGGATCCGTTGAACTAAAGACACTTTTAGGACTTGATGATTTAATAGTCTATAATCCATAACGCTGCATTAAATAACTCAGTGACACCATCTAAAACCTGATCCAGACCTCCTGCCTCTCACTAACTTACTGTAGCACAAATTGCATGTGTGCACGACTATAACTGTATATGTGTATACCTGTATAATAATGCATGTGCATGTATATAAACAGAGTGGAAAACTGAACTTCCCCCTCGGAGGATCAATAAAGGTCTTCAATCACTCCTCGGAAAGCTGTTCTCACCAGTCGGTAATACTAAATATATATGGAAGCAAACATGAGACAGAAGTATTTGAATTGTTTTAGATACCGAATTTACAGCATTGAAAATAATTACTTTGAAAATCATGTATCTGAATTTTGTTTTGCTCCGAATTTACCTATATGAAATAAAAATGTAAAAATTCATGTTAAAAAATGTCGAATGTTCAAATTCAGATCCCAAAAATTCAAGTGAAAAATTTGACGTAAAATATTTCGGTGTTTAAAATTCGATGTAAAAAAATTCGGTGTATAAAATTCGATGTCAAAAATTGCGATGCAGCATCATCCGGGCTACTCAGACAGGATAAGCAATCCAGTACGAATGCAATCAAACCAACTTCTGGCCTATCAGAGCCAAGCGGCAAACCCCGGGACATTGCGGTGAAGCCCAATGCTGCAAACTGTAGGCGATGGATGCAGATGGGAGCAATTCCCGTAGACCCTATGTTAAAATGTCCAACTTACCATCAGAAAATGAACATGTTTCTAGCCTGGATCCACAAAAACATATTCTGTATATAGTTAAATTCCCCCTTCATGAAAACGGGACTGCTGCGCTTAGCTCCTCTGTCTCACTGCTAGCTCCGTTAGCTCCGTGATGCTACAGCGGCTCAGCTCTTGAGGAGAACACTACTTGAACTCGGCCCAGTTTGTTGTGTTGGTTTCTGGTGGACTATTCGTGATGCAAATATAGGATTTATCTGCGGTTGAAACAGACCGTCCATGAATGCAGTTTCTTCAGTAAGTCAACCCTGCGTACTTTATGTTATGTTACTGGTGTTTTTATTAAGCTAACGTTAATGAATGTTTAGAGTTGGGTTATCATTTGAGCAATCGGTAGCTCCATCTGTGCTAACGATGCTATGCGTAGCATCCAAGAGTGTAAAACATTAAGTGGGATGCTACTGTATACCAAAAGGCTTCTGTGCGAGGTTGGTAAAATAAGGTCATCCTTGTACGTTAGATAGTTTGTTTGCTAGTTAGGTTACTGTATGCATTGTTAAGGTTCGTTTACATTTGCTATGCTCTACTATAGCATAAAATAGACTGGCTAACGTCAACGTATTGTTGAAGAGAGGCTTAGTGTATATTAAATCAACCTCACAATGAAATGTGTGTATCTTTAACATATGGACGTCACATTTCAAGATGGTCCTGAAATAACGCTCCCTTAGATATTGTAATATGGTTTGTTGAACTGGAGTTATTTATTGCAGCTAACCGCCTATCCGACGAATGACCCAAACATTGTTTTTTTTATTATTATTACCACTGCCTCTTTTCATTGTATTATCCTCACACTTGAGAAACAGCCTCATCGTGGCTGTAGAACGGAACATGTAACTTAATGCCTGCATTTAAGGATGATGAATAGCATAGTCAATGCTTGAATGACAAATGATTTGTTTAAATATTACGTAGACGTCTCTACTGAACGTTTTCGTTTTTTTCCCACAATTAGAAGTTGTCATTATTAAACACATTGGTGTTATCAAATGTAAAACATATAATTAATAAATGGGTGAAAATCACTTGTGTCCATAATGCGCAGCGTTAATATATACCCACATGACAGCTCATTGATACTTTGTAATTCTACTCCACTACAATTCAGAGGTTAAGCTGGTATTTTTACTCCACTGCATTTATTTGAGTTACTTTGCAGATTCTGATTAATGATGTGAAATATAAACAACCCTTAAATCAGACTTTAGTTACACCTGAGTAAAATTCAGGGAAGGTGATTGTCAAGTGCCAACAATCAGGAGATATATTTGATAGTTGGTGCTTGAGAAGACTAAACATGTATCTGCAATTGACATGAATGGAAACAAGTAATAAAGTATATTCATTACTCGTTATTCTCTACTAATAGTTCATTAAAGACTGTATATTATGGCTATTTTGCACATCCCTTTCAGGATTTTCAAAGGTGTATTGACATATCATACACAACTACGGTATAGTTATGCAATGAATGAAAAACTTGGGTCACAGGTTCCTCAACAGTGCATTACAAGACATCTATCAATATGTGTGTACCTCCACCATTAAACTGTCATATTCTGCACATTTCTTATTCTATCTACATACCTAAGAGTATAATCCATATGTATAATATCAGTTAAAATAAGTGCTTCAACATAGTTAACATTGCAGGAAAGCAATATATTAGACGTTAATTACTTTGTCAGGCTTAATATTTAATATTTAATGTTTAAATAAAGGTTAATCCGTTTCTGTTTTGCACCTCCTCCTATTAATATCTTTGTACATCCTGCACTAAACTGTTTTATTTTAGAGATCACTTATAGTATCTTCTCAATTTTTTATATTCTATATTTCTATATTTATACTTTCCCCCTATGAAAGTATGTACTCTTAATATTTTTTAATCAAATATAACACATACAAACAATAATTCAATAACGTGCTTTAACCACTAGGAGGTGCACACAAGGTGCACACAGCCATAATAACTTTGTATTATTAGTGTGTATGTACAACATCTGAAGATGTATAGTTTTATGCATGCTTTCACATCATTTTACAGCATATTGCTATACTATTTCAGACTCAGTATTTACATTCTTACATTCAAAGAAAATCAGTAATATCTTTGAAAACTACAGTCCTTTTCTATCAGCTGTGCATCGTTATGGTGTAAATATAACCTATCTATGAATTAGATCAAATGTAAAAGTCAGCCGAATTAGTGTTGATACTGCAAGGAGACGTATTGTGTGAAGAGAAATTGAAGATGTTGTTTCATTGTTGATATATTTATGATCCACGTCACGTATTCAGTTTCGGCGGCATTTCTTCAGTTTTTCCAAAGGTCTTCTCATCAGGGCGCTATAAATAAAGAACTACGGCAGATCTGTAATATGTAATGCAGCCGAACCGTGTATTACAATGCTGTTATGAGATGACTTTCAAAGAGAAAAGCAAGAGCACTCGGAATTAAGTATTATTTTATACTTTTAAAATGTTTTCCGGATTTCATATAATATAAACACCAACTCCCAGCATGCATTGTGGCTAACACATCCAATCAGAGTGTCACAGTCTTAAGGAGAACCCAAATGCAGCACTCGAGAAACCAAGGAGAATTGGTAATATACTTTATTGGAGATTCCACTGGATCGGAGGAATACCAACCGGGAAGTATAACGCACTGGAGGCCAGCGGGCAGAAGGTGAGTCAGGGACAGGCAGAGGGTCAGGGGGTAAGCGAGGCGGTCAGCGTGGATACAGGCAGGGTCGGATAACAGGCCAGGCAGGATAGTCGAGGGACAGGCAGGATCAGGAAACAGGCAGAGCAGGCAGATCGAGGACAGGCAGGGTCGGAACCGGGTAGGCAATCTAGTGTTGAACGCGGGAGAGACAAGCATGAGGCAAAGTACAATCTGGCAAAGAGTGTGTGTCAGGTGCGGGTTTAAATAGTGGCAGAACTAATGGGTGCAGAAGAGAAAGAGAGTGAGTTAACGAGTGGGTGTGGAAAACAGGTGAGACAGGTGAATGGAAAACGATAGTTACGGCTGTAACTACGGTTCTATGAGTCCCGGATGACCGCCAGAGGCGGTGCTTTAGCACTGGATATGTCCATCGCGCGCATGCGCAGCTCGAGTACCAATAACAACAAAGTCACCTGTGACCCACGTGACACCGGCTATATCAGCCGGTATTGTCAGAGGATCTGTTCCCCGAATCTTCTCGCGAGCACACAAGAATTCTGAGTGACAGGGAACTCTGGCGGTCATCCGGGACTCATAGACCGTAGTTACAGCCGTAACTATCGTTCTATTTCGTCCCTACTGACCGCCAGAGGCGGTGCTTTAGCACTGGATGACCTATACCAACAATGTCATGAAGAATCCAAGCCCTTGCTCACTACTGGAAGCAGCGGAGCTCGGCAAAAGGACCACGCCCAAAGAATGGGGAGTGGCGACATTGACCTGATGACAACTGGAGAATGTGCCAGAAGACGCTCACGACGCCGCGGCGCAGATGGTCTCCAGGGGCACCCCTCTCAGGGCAGCCCAATATGTTGAGATGCTCCTTGTAGAGTGGCATCTCAGCCTGGTGGCAGGGGGCGGCCACTGGCCCCGTAAGCCTGTGATATGGTATCGACAACCCAGTGGGGAAGCCACTGGTTAGAGGGCCTAACCTCCTTTAGTGGCGCCAGGGCAAACTCAAGAGTTGCTCCTCCTGCCGTATACAGGCAGTAGCCTTGATATACGCCCTTTGGGCACCCCCCGGGCACAGCAACTTCGATGTGCCGTACTCCTGAATGTCAAAGCGTGCCAGCTGGGCAGGCTGATTGAAGTGAGTTTGTGGAAGGACCCCGGGCGGGAATGCCACATTTGCGCAAAGGGCAACGCCTAAGAGTCTCACCTCGGGCATGTATTGTTTATGGAGAGGACATGCGACTCCCCGACTCACTTCCCTGAGAATATGGCAAGCAGAAATGCTGCCTTTGTGGGCAGCCACCTAAGCCCTACCTGGGCCAGGGGCTCGAAGGGAGGAGGTGATAGGGCATCCGGCAGCAAGGGCAGGTCCCAAGCCGGAGCCCTCGGGGTGCAAGGGGGACGCTGCCGTAAAGCCCCTCTCATAAAGAGGGACACCGACCTGTGGCACCCCGCCGTGGCGCCGTCGACCCGAACATGTTGGGCAGAATCGCAGCCACATAAATTCAGAGTGGAGTGAGAACGTCCACTATCTAGAAGGGACTGTTGTCTAAGCAACAATGTACATGCTGTCCCCAAGGAACACGCACATTCTTGCCCCCCAGTTGGGGTAGAAAGTGCGTGAGTGCAAGCTGCACGGCCCGAAGCTCTAGCACGTTGACCCGGCGCGCACTCTGCTGGGCAGACCACTGACCCTGAACGGTCCTGCCCTGCCGCACTGCACCCCACCCTGAGAGACATGCACCTATGGTGATGGTCTCCTGGCGGGATGGGATGGCGCCCATGGGCACGCCTACCAGAGATAGGCCCTGCCCCTCCAGCGTGACGGAGAGTGGAGCACTGCTGCGACACCCTGACTTCACTGTGCCTGTGCCACTGGGCGTCCAAGTGAAGGCTGTTCAGCCACATCTGCATGGGGCACAACGACAGCGGGCCTAAGGGCCCAGCGGCCGAGGCAGCTGCCAGTCTGCCCAAGGGCCGGAGGAACTGAATATAAGGCACCCTCTTGCCCGGCCCACGTGGAAGTAGGCATCCCTCGGTTGGGAACCACTCCACCTGTGCGTATGCAGTAGTCAGCATATAGAATGGCAGCACCTTCAGGAATCTGTTGATTCCTCTGAGGTCCAAGATCGGGCGAAATCCGCCGACTTTCTTGCTCAGTATGCCGAGTAGAACCCCCTGGCTAAGCAGAGGGTCTTACGGGGTTGATTGCGTCCTTGGACAAAAGGACGGACAACTCTTGGCCCAGAGGTAGGGCCCCTGCCGGATCGCTGACGACTGTCAATTAGACCCAGCCGAAGGCTAGGGGCCGGAGCTGCGGTCCGTACCCCTGGGTTAAGGTGAAAACCACCCAAGGGACGGAAGTACAGACTGCCCAGAAACTGAGCTGCTGCTGGTAAAGCAGCCGCCGACCACCCCCGGGATTTCAGAGCCCAGCCCCCCGGACCCTGGAGCCTCTTGGGGGGTTCCGGTAAGGCTCTGGGGCACGAGGCCGCCTGGAAGGCGGGCGACATGGGGCACGAAAGTCATTGGGAGGCGGTTGAGTGGGCCGCTAAGACCTCTGCAGACCACCCCTGTAATCCAGCGGCTGAGTGCGGCTGCTAGAGCGGCCCCTGGGCCTGCTGGGAGTGGGCACAGGTCTGCGAGGACCCGAGTGCTGCTGCCTGGTCTGCCTAGCTTGGGCGGCACACTCCAGTGCCTCCAGGGCAGCTGATCTAAACAGCTCCCCTGGCTCGACTGGTACGCGACGGAGGACTCTCCGTCAACCGGAGGAGGTGCGTCAGCCGAAGGAGGGGCGCCAACCGAAGGGGGGGGGGCCTTCAGCCTGGCTGAAGGGCCAAGAGGCGACTTCATCATGCCCCTATCGGCACCTAGCCGATCCACTTTAGAGGACAGCCTATTTCTAGTCCTTCTATTGGGGGGAGCACACAAAGCCATCGCTCCCTCAAGTCGCTGGGAACGGCCGAATTGATCTGGAGGAGTACGTGACAAGGAGAGGTGTCTGTTGGCTGCTGCCAGACGTTCCACCTCAGTGATTCGAGCCACTCTGAGCACCCGAGGCATGCAGCTACAGCTCATGCAGGCGTTTACCGTGAGAACCTCCCTCAGATGCTCGAATTTCGTCCCCACTGACCGCCAGAAGCGGCCGAGGCAGGAGGGGCAGCGGTCGTGGCCGTCCTCGGGCTCAAGAGAAACCCTACAGGCGCTACGTGAATGAACCATTCTGTAGGTAGCCAGATGCAGCGTAGCCGGGAGCGGGAGCGGGAACCCAGCCTTCACCAGCTACCTGCTTAACAGAAAAACAAGGCAGTTTGGCGTCTACCAGGAGCGGGGGCTAGAACTGCCTTCACTGGTCGAGTTAGAGACGAACGCCAGATGCAGTGTAACCGGGAGCGGGTGCGGGAACACAACCTTCACCGGCTACCTGCTGAACGGGAAGAGTAGAGCGGTGCTACTACTCGCCGAACAGAAAAAGGGATGTAGCTACATCCGCATTACCGGTAGAGGGAGCGGGAGCGAGAGCACTGCCTTCACCTAGCTGGGTAAAATAAAGAAGCTAACAGTATACGCAAGACGTTAGCCGAGCGGCTGCTGCTAACGATCAAGCGAGATCAAGTCAAACAACACACATGTTTAAGACCAGATAACTAGCTTCTAAATAATAGCACAGAGCCGTAGTTACAGCAGTAACCATGGCCAGGGCTCACACGGCATCCAACCGTAGTTACAGTAGTAACTATGGCCAGTACTTACACGGCTTAGAACCGTAGTTACAGTCGTAACTCTGGCCAGTACTTGCACGGCTTGGATACTTACACAGCATAGAGCCGTAGTTACAGTAGTAACTCTGGCCAGTATTTGCACGGCTTGGACCGTAGTTACAGTAGTAACTATGGCCAGTACTTACACGGCATAGAGCCGTAGTTACGGTATTGCCTATGGCCAGTACGTGCACGGCTTGGAACCGTAGTTACAGTAGTAACTATGGCCAGTACTTACGGCTTAACCCCGTAGTTACAGTATTAACTATGGCCAGTACTTACACAGCTTGGAACCGTAGTTACAGTAGTAATTATGGCCAGTACTTACGGCTTAGAACCTTAGTTACCATAGTAACTGTGGCCGGTGCCTAAAAGTGTCAGCCAACGGCTGCCCACTAGACAATATAATATTGGGAGGATGAAATCCTCCTTAATGGCCATACATGCAGAGCACACGGCACACACAGTGAAGATTGTTCTCTGCATATCGTCCTAGTGCTAGGAGTCTAGTACTAGGAGCAGTAAATACAACGATATAGCGCTACTGCAAGCATACCATGCGTTTACCGGGAGCAGCAGCGAGAGCACTGCCCTCACCGGCTGAGTTAAATAATGAAGCTTAACCGTACATGCAAGGTGTTAGCCAAGCGGCTGCTGCTAACAATCAAGCAACCAAGTCAGAACACAATGTTAAGACCAGATAATTAGCTTCTAAGAAAGAGAACAGCCCGCATAGAACCGTGTCTGGTTACAGTAGTAACCATGGTTACAGTAGTAACCGCACATGCCGAGCACACAGCACCCTCCGTGAAGATGTTCTCTGCATATCATCCTAGTGCTAGGAGTCTAGTACTAGGAGCAGTAATACAACGATCTAGCGCTACTGCAATCAAACCCTATGCTACAGGGAGCGGGAGCACTGCCCTGAGTTAATAGTTAAGCTCAACAGCAAGGTGTTCGCCAAGCGGCTCCTGCTAACAATCAAGCGACCAAGTCGGAACACAAATGTTAAGACCAGATAATAGCTTCTAGAAAATAGAAAGTACTTACCTTACTTTCTGCATCTAAACGAAAAACGGGTTTAAAGTATGACACTCTTGGCTTTCCATACTAAATCGAATGAGGGACGCAGCCAAAGCTGGGACTCAAATGCTAATGATAGCTCGGGCACAACGCCACAAGCAGAACTTTCAAAAGAGCATATGGGAGAGGAAGCGGGAACACTGTCGTCACCAGAAAGTCTAAGCCACAAACAATAAGACGGTAATCAGGACAACTTGGCTGGGAGCGGGTGTGGAAACACAGCCATCACCAGTGTTGGGACTAACGCGTTACAAGTAACGCGTTACTGTAACGCCGTTATTTTTGGCAGTAACTAGTACTCTAACGCATTACTTTTTAAATTCAGTAACTCAGTTACCGTTACTACATGGTGCGTTACTCCATTACTGCGTTAGTTTTTGTATATAGTCAACAGCCAGGTGAACAGAGATGAGAACTGTACTTAAGTACAGCACTTGAGTAAATGTACTTAGATACTTCCTGTGTCACATGCGGAGACGGGCTGTGGGCGTGTTTGTGTTGTTTACTAACAAGACTGTCATGGCGGCGGAGCTCAAGTCTAGTTTCTCCACCTGGAGATATTCTCACTATTTCACTTTTGTCGAGCACAAAGAAAAGAACGTTTTAGTTAAATGTAAGTTGTGTCCTGGCGGGTCAAAGAGCCTATCTACTGCCCGAACCAGTCATTCACATCTCTCATCTGCAAAAACAACATGCTGGGACGAAGCTAGTAGCTAAGACCACAGAGACTCAGCCGACGCCACTCCACCTGCACCTGCACCTCCACCTCCACCTGCACCTGCACCTCCACCTCCACCTCCACCTCCACCTGCACCTAAGCAACAGCGGCTGGATTTTAACCGAGGGACTGCTAGCCAGGGAAAAGTCGATAAAGCCATTGCACGGTATGTTGTAGAACACATGCAAGCTATTGCTACAGTGGAGTCACCCGCTTTCAGGGAGCTAGTTAGCATGATAGCATGTCCGGGCGGCACACGGCATATGGGACGGAACACTTTTTCCAACTACCTGGAGAAAGAATATACAAAAATGTAAAGCCAGCTAATATCGATGCTATCCAGATTGCATATAATGCATGTCAAGTTGATCAACAGATTGTATTATTCTCCAATGCAATAACAGTACTGAAATGAAGGCTATAAGGGCATTAATATAATGGGAGCCTTTTTTTAAAGTAACTAAAACGTTACTTTTCACAGTAACGCATTACTTTTTGGTGTAAGTAATCAGTAAAGTAACTGAGTTACTTTTGAAATGAAGTAACTAGTAATGGTAACTAGTTACTGGTTTTCAGTAACTAGCACAACACTGGCCATCACCAGCAACAAGCTGACACAAACCTGTCTGTCGAGGCTCTGCACAGCCGGCGCAGCTCCTGGAGGACGCGTTTAACGACCCGTAGCTCCGACTGTCAGTCGCGAAGCTTCACGCGGCCAGCTGTTTGCAGAGAAATCCCTCAGATCAAACGTTCAAAACCTGAACGCTGTAGGCTACGAAAACGTAGCCACGGTACCCTCGCGCAGCGAGAAGATGAAAAGGAACAGATCCTCTGACAATACCGGCTGATATAGCCGGTGTCACGTGGGTCACAGGTGACTTTGTTGTTATTGGTACTCGAGCTGCGCATGCGCGCGATGGACATATCCAGTGCTAAAGCACCGCCTCTGGCGGTCAGTAGGGACGAAATAGAACTACTGGTGAATGATGGAGCAGACTATGACACAGAGAGCTTAAAACCATAGCTGAGGATCTTGGGTAATCGCTCGAAATGCCTACTTCTGTTTCCTGTTATATTTATTTTGAAATTCAGTTCCTGACGGACGCCAAAAAAGCCCGAGATTATGGAATTAAACCAATAAATAAAAGCAAGGATAATTGTGTGTTATTGGTGAGTAAATAACAGTGTGTTATTTTGAAAAGAATAACAAATTAGAAGGAAAAAAAGATTTTAAAAATACAGATTTCAGTATCCTGAGGCTCTGAGCCCCATTTATTTTCCTCATAGCAACAAAAGTCCGAAATTATACGATTTAAAATAAAAGCAATAGCTGTGGCTTGATATTGAGTAAGAACATGTTTTTATGAACCACACAGCTTCCGGTCTTCCTCGACCCGACCGGAGAAAAAGACGTGCTGCAGCCTGCAGGCACGAAACACGTTACCAGTAGAAATACATTGCTTTTAAAATCGTGCTGTGCAACACGAAAAAAAGGGGCAAATCGTGATGGTGAACACGAATCAATAGATTAAAAATCGTGTTGGTGAACACGAATCAATAGATTAAAAGTCGTGTTGGTGCACAGGCAATGCCGTGAGACTGGGTTGGAATACTAGATCACCTACACATCAGTGATGTTGAGTGCACTTTCTTAGCTAACGGTTACATTTACATTTGACCGAGCAGCATCACTTTTTTGGTCAACTTTCACATTTCAACGTATTTCAGGCAAATCTGATTGAACGTAGTGAGAGCTGCGACCCTTTGTCTCTCAGTGAGACAGCCGGACAGAGCAAGCTTCTACAGCAAGCTACGTTTTGATAACCGTTACATATTATTTTAATAATTCATTTATTTCAATGTTGATGCATTTAGAACGGTTTATTCATAACCTGATTATCTTTGTAGTACAACGTTGGATTTAAAAAACACATTCAAATAAAAAATCATTATATTTATGAACAAACAAACTGCAATAATATGTTTTTTGATATTCTGTTAGGACAGGCCTGAGAGACAGGACTGCTTCACCGTGTTCTCTTTCTCCGAGGGTCCAGAAGAACATCCACGAGGGAAAGGAGAAGCTGATGAGATGAGATATAAGAGCAGTACAGGACATTCACTAAGAGACACGTATATTGTAACACAAAGACCTCCACACTGACTCGTTGTGTAGTCTAACAGGAACTTAATTGTTGTTTTGTGTTTTACGTTGCACCTCAGAGACAGTGTGATTATTGTCAGGCCTATTCAGTTTGGCAAATTGATCAAATGCATTCGCCTCACTTTATGAGCTTCACAACACTTGAGCCTTGAACCGCCGAGTTTGCAACGTCACAAATACATGGTGCCAATCGTCAGGCGGATGTGAATGTGTGATCCAACATGTTCAGTGAGGATAACGGACACAAGGAGTGCAAATACAATTTATTGAAATGTTAACTAAAAGTTATCAAGCATGAACCATCACCATTTTGTTTTAAATAAAAACGAAATAATATACATAAGTTACACTAAATGTTAATCTGTTAATTGACAGGCGAGGAGAGAGGAGAGAGGAGGCTCTCTGGAGGAGCTCTAACCGAGGAGAGAGGAGAGAGGAGAGAGGAGAGAGGAGAGAGGAGAGAGGAGAGAGGAGAGAGGAGAGAGGAGGCTCTCTGGAGGAGCTCTAACCGAGGAGAGAGGAGAGAGGAGAGAGGAGGCTCTCTGGAGGAGCTCTAACCGAGGAGAGAGGAGAGAGGAGGCTCTCTGGAGGAGCTCTAACCGAGGAAAGAGGAGAGAGGAGAGAGAAGAGAGGAGAGAGGAGAGAGGAGGCTCTCTGGAGGAGCTCTAACCGAGGAAAGAGGAGAGAGGAGAGAGGAGGCTCTCTGGAGGAGCTATAACCGAGGAGAGAGGAGAGAGGAGAGAGGAGGCTCTCTGGAGGAGCTCTAACCTATGAGAGAGGAGAGAGGAGAGAGGAGAGAGGACAGAGGAGGCTCTCTGGAGGATCTCTAACCGAGGAGGGAGGAGAGAGGAGAGAGGAGAGAGGAGGCTCTCTGGAGGAGCTCTAACCTAGGAGAGAGGAGAGAGGAGAGAGGAGAGAGGACAGAGGAGGCTCTCTGGAGGATCTCTAACCGAGGAGGGAGGAGAGAGGAGAGAGGAGAGAGGAGGCTCTCTGGAGGAGCTCTAACCGAGGAGAGAGGAGAGAGGAGGCTCTCTAGATGAGCTCTAACCGAGGAGAAAGGACAGAGGAGAGAGGAGGCTCTCTGGAGGAGCTCTAACCGAGGAGAGAGGAGAGAGGAGAGAGGAGAGAGGAGAGAGGAGAGAGGAGGCTCTCTAGAGGAGCTCTAACCGAGGAGAGAGGAGAGAGGAGGCTCTCTAGAGGAGCTCTAACCGAGGAGAGAGGAGAGAGGAGAGAGGAGAGAGGAGAGAGGAGAGAGGAGGCTCTCTGGAGGAGCTCTAACCGAGGAGAGAGGAGAGAGGAGAGAGGAGAGAGGAGGCTCTCTGGAAGAGCTATACCGAGTAGAGAGGAGAGAGGAGGCTCTCTGGAGGAGCTCTAACCGAGGAGAGAGGAGAGAGGAGAGAGGAGGCTCTCTGGAGGAGCTCTAACCGAGGAGAGAGGAGAGAGGAGGCTCTCTGGAGGAGCTCTAACCGAGGAGAGAGGAGAGAGGAGAGAGGAGAGAGAAGAGAGGAGAGAGGAGAGAGGAGGCTCTCTGGAGGAGCTCTAACCGAGGAGAGAGGAGAGAGGAGAGAGGAGGCTCTCTGGAGGAGCTATAACCGAGGAGAGAGGAGAGAGGAGAGAGGAGGCTCTCTGGAGGAGCTCTAACCTAGGAGAGAGGAGAGAGGAGTGAGGAGAGAGGAGAGAGGAGAGAGGAGAGAGGACAGAGGAGAGAGGAGAGAGGAGAGAAGAGGCTCTCACGGATGTATTTCCGGAAACAGTGGAGGCGTGACGCACGGCCGGACTGATCTCAGCCAATCACAGTTCTGCATGCATCCCCATGATATTATTGTTGTAGCTGCTCTCATGGTGACGCATGTTTCCAGAGAGACCAGCTGAGAGGTCCGTGCAGAAAGCAGAGCAGCTGAGAGGTCCGTGCAGAAAGCAGAGCAGCTGAGAGGTCCGTGCAGAAAGCAGAGCAGCTGAGAGGTCCGTGCAGAAAGCAGAGCCGCTGAGAGGTCCGTGCAGAAAGCAGAGCAGCTGAGAGGTCCGTGCAGAAAGCAGAGCAGCTGAGAGGTCCGTGCAGAAAGCAGAGCAGAGAGTATCTATCACTCAGTGGAACAGGCGACTCTCTTTCTCTAGTTTAGCAGATATCTACAGACAAGGAGTCCAGATGTTTCTACCAGTTAGTGCTTTAGGAGCTGCAGGTGTGTGTGTGTGTGTGTGTGTGTGTGTGTGTGTGTGTGTGTGTGTGGTACAGTGTGTAGGTGTGTGGTGCAGTGTGTAGGTGTGTGTGTGGTACAGTGTGTAGGTGTGTGTGTGGTAGTGTGTAGGTGTGTGTGTGGTAGTGTGTAGGTGTGTGTGGTACAGTGTGTAGGTGTGTGTGTGCAGTAGAGTGTGTAGGTGTGTGTGGTACAGTGTGTAGGTGTGTGTGTGTGAGTGTGTGTGTGTGTGTGTGTGTGTGTGTGTGTGGTACAGTGTGTGTGTATGTATGTGTGTGGTACAGTGTGTAGGTGTGTGTGTGTGTGGTACAGTGTGTGTGTGTGTGTGTGTGTGGTACAGTGTGTGTGTATGTATGTGTGTGGTACAGTGTGTAGGTGTGTGGTACAGTGTGTGTGTGTGTGTGTGTGTGTGTGTGTGTGTGTGTGTGTGTGTGTGTGTGTGTGGGTGTGGGTTTGGTACAGTGTGTAGGTGTGTGTGTGGTACAGTGTGTAGGTGTGTGTGTGTATGTGTGTGTGTGTGTGTGTGTGTGT
>CM070447.1:47773216-47835716 GCA_036324595.1 Champsocephalus gunnari | reverse complement strand
TCTCAGGTCGTCAGGTCTGCTTTCTGTCCCCAGAACCAGATCTCTCAGGTCTTCAGGTCTGCTTTCTGTCCCCAAAACCAGATCTCTCAGGTCTTCTGGTTTGCTTTCTGTCCTCAGAACCAGATCTCTCAGGTCTTCTGGTCTGCTTTTTGTCCCCATAACCAGATCTCTCAGGTCGTCAGGTCTGCTTTCTGTCCCCAGAACCAGATCTATCAGGTCGTCAGGTCTGCTTTCTGTCCCCAGAACCAGATCTCTCAAGTCTTCAGGTCTGCTTTCTGTCCCCAAAACCAGATCTCTCAGGTCTTCTGGTTTGCTTTCTGTCCTCAGAACCAGATCTCTCAGGTCTTCTGGTCTGCTTTCTGTCCCCAGAACCAGATCTCTCAGGTCGTCAGGTCTGCTTTCTTTCCCCAGAACCAGATCTCTCAGGTCTTCAGGTCTGCTTTCTGTCCCCAAAACCAGGTCTTCAGGTCTACTTTCTGTCCCCAGAACCAGAACTCTCAGGTCTTCTGGGCTGCTTTCTGTCTCCAGAACAAGAACTCTCAGGTTTATTATTATGCTCCAAATATCTGGACAAACTCCCAGAAACCTGCAGGTCCGCTGCAACTCTGACTACTTTTAAATCCAGGCTGAATAATTTTATTTTTATTTTAATTGATATATCTACATCTCACACTGCAATGTAACTTCAATCCAATCCACTTTATTTATATAGCACTTATTAAAAACAGAGTGTTACAACCTTCCAAAGGCTGGAACAAACAGGGAGGCCACACAGAGTTAAAGGCCAAATATATGTTTATTTAACAGATTGTTGAAGAACACCTCTGATGTATAATGTGGTAAGAATCAGACTGTCAGTAGTGTGAGCAGTGTGTGGGTGTGTGGGAGGGTGTTGTAGCATGTTGGAGGGTGCATCAAACCTAACGCAGGCTGTAGGCTGAGGTTGCTGCAGCATGCCAGGATCTGAATCAGAGAGATTGATCCTTGCAGCTGGGCAACCTTTATACCTTCTGGTGGCTCCGCCTCTAGATGGGCGGGCACAAACAGGACGACACTCCCAGTACCTGCCAGAGGACAACAAGGCAGGGAGCACAGCCAGGCAGAAGGGGGGAGGGGTCGTCACACCCCCTCCCTTAAAATGGAGGACCCACTAGGATTCTCCAACCTGAGGCACAAAAACACAACCACCAAACACAATAGACACAACCAAAGTTAACCTTCAAATGTTCGTACAACCTGCAAGCACATCTGTAGCCTCTTGCTCAACCCCTCAGCAACTTTGGTACCTAAGAAGCATTTTAAGAGAGGGCAAAACAGAAAAAACAGACACCCCTGCAGGGAGAAAAACACTAGTTAACCTAGGAGGTTATAGCCCTGGACATGGCATCAGCCACTGTATTATCCACACCTTTGACATGCCTAATGTCCAGATGAAAAGGCTGGAGGAAGAGACACCAACGCATAAGGCGTTGATTTGGATTCTGGAGCGAGTGCAGAAAGGTTAGGGGGTTATGATCTGTATAGACCACCAAGGGCCCAACTCCACTCCCAACATACACCTCAAAATGCTTTAACGCCCAGATGAGTGCCAGTGCCTCCTTTTCAATGATAGAATAGTTTAATTGATGAGAGTTACATTTCTTAGAGAAGAAACTTACCGGGCATTCGGAGCCGCTCTCATCAACCTGCGCGAGTACAGCCCCAGCTCCAACCTTACTAGCATCCACATGAAGAATGAAGGGCTGGTCCATCTGGGGTGCTGCTAGGACAGGAGCCGAGCACAACACAGTTTTCGCAGCCTCAAAAGCCTGTTGACATCGAGGAGACCATTCAAACTTGACCTTGGGGCTGAGAAGAGAGGTGAGGGGCGCAACCACCGTAGAACAATTCTGACAGAACCCACGATAGTACCCCACCATGCCCAGAAAACGAGAGAGTTCTTTTCTGGTTGTGGGAACAGGGAACCGGTCAATTGCCAGCACCTTTGCCCTCACTGGCTTAACCTGTCCTTGGCCAACTACTTTACCCAGGTAGGTGACCGTTGCCTTAGCAAACTCACACTTTGCCAAGTTAACGGTTAGACAAGCCCAGGCAAGACGTTCAAACAGCGCATTAATGTGTTGGAGATGTTCCTCCCAAGTGTCACTGTATACCACAACATCATCCAGATACACAGCACAGCCAGCAAGACCTGACACCACCTGGTTCATCAGGCGTTGAAACGTGGCTGGGGCATTACGTAACCCAAATGGCATTACGGTGTATGAGTACAACCCACTGGACGTGATAAATGAGGCGATCTGCCTAGCTCTTGCCGTTAACGGGACCTGCCAGTAACCCTTTAGCAGGTCAAATTTACTGACAAACTTAGCAGAACCGACCTGGTCCACACAGTCCTCCATGCGAGGGAGTGGAAACGAGTCAGGTTTGGTCACTAAATTCACCTTGCGGAGATCAGTACATGGTCTAAATGTACCATCTGGTTTCGTAACCAGCAAACAAGGAGAAGACCAACTAGAAGCACACGGCTCAGCAATGTTATTCTCCAGCATATACTTAACTTCTGCCTCTAAATGCTCTCGTTTGTCCGGAGACATGCGGTAAAAACGCTGTCGTACCGGTTTAGCATCACCCACCTCAATATCGTGTTCTATAAGGTGGGTGCGAGATGGAGTGTCTCCAAACAGGCAGGGGTAGTTTTTAACTAGATCGACCAACTCTGTGCGCCGCGGTTCGGTTAAATGACCCAGCATTCCACCCAGATTAGCCAGTGACTCCGAATTCTTAAGCCGTCCTCTCAACAGACCATCATCTGGGGAATACTCCTCTTCAACCGTAACCCCTGCCCCCACATCCAGAGATGGTGACGGGTGACCCACTGTCACCACTGCAGCATCTGAGGAAACAGAACAAACCACACCTGGCACAGGTTTACGGGAAAAATACGGTTTTAGCAAGTTTATATGGCAAAACTGCACCGACTTCTTCCGGTCAGGGGTCGCTATCAAATAGTTGAGGTCTGACAACTTCTTGGACACTGTATAAGGGCCAGAGAACTTGGCCTGAAACGGGGAGCCAACTACAGGCAGCAGTGCTAAAACCTGATCCCCAGGGCTCAACTCACAACGTTCTGCACGTCGATCATAGAGGCTTTTCATTTTAGTTTGAGCAGACTGTAGCTTTTCTCTTGCCATATGATTAGCCCGATACAAGCGGTGTTTGAAACCATGGACATAGTCTATCAAACTTGACGGGGCCTTCTTGGCTTGCCAATCCTCGTGTAGGGTGGCCAACGGGCCCCTTACATTGTGACCAAAAACCAGGTCATTAGGGCTAAAACCTAAACTCCCCTGTGAAACCTCCCTTGCCGCCAGCATCAACCAGGGTAACCCTTCTTCCCAGTCACCTTCCAACTCCGTACAATATGAACGGAGGAGAGACTTCAAGGATTGGTGGAACCTCTCAAGTGCTCCCTGGCTCTGAGGATGATAGCCCCTTGACTGTGAATGTTTGATATTCAACTGCTGTAACACCTCGGCAAACAACTTTGAAGTGAAGTTAGTCCCCTGATCTGACTGGATGATCTTCGGGAGACCAAAAATAGTTATAAATTGTGTCAGCGCTTTTACAACTGACCTGGTGGTGATATTCCTAAGGGGATAGGCAGCAGGATAACGTGTAGCCTGACACATGACTGTAAGCAAAAAGTTGTTCCCTGCTTTGGAGCGTGGTAATGGTCCAACACAATCTACAATCAGATGCTCAAATGGATTACCAACAACTGGAATTGGATACAGAGGCGCAGGTTTAATGACCTGATTTGGTTTGCCAGTCAACTGACAAGTGTTGCAAGTTTTAATGAAAGCAGCAATGTCTTTCTTCAGAAGTGGCCAGTAAAAATAACGGCCAACCCGATTATATGTTTTCTTCACACCGAGATGACCTGCAATGCCATCATGAGCAGTCTGAAGCACAGTGAGTCTTAACTTACTGGGTAACACAACTTGCACAACTTCCTCACCCATAAAACAATCTCCCTGGGGAACCCACTTTCTCACCAACAACCCGTCCTGGAGAAAATAACCACGGGCTGCACTTCTGAACTCCTCATCCGGTAGAACTTGGCTGTACAGAGCCTGCAGGGTGGGATCGTTCTTTTGCTCTTTCCCAAGGTCACTACAAGACAAAGGCAAAGGAAAGGTAGGCACAGGAAATACAGATTGTTTTTTCTTATCTTTTGTAAGGTCACAAACAATACGGCTGGCAGCACGTGTTACTGCGCCACTGGCGGGCATCACAGAAGTGGTTTTGGGGAACTTGGCACCTTCTACCTGGGAGATTGGAGACTCAGGCCATACCCGATCACCAGCCAGGTCATTTCCCAAGATGATCTGTATGCCCCCCATAGGCAGAGAAGGACGCACTCCCATGACCACTTCCACCTGCAGCAGACTGGATACTAATGTTAGTTTATGCTGTGGAGCAGAGAAGACGGTTAATCCCATCCCCCGGACCTCAACACTGGAACCGGTGTCTGTTTTAGGAGAGAAAGGTAACACAGAACCAACAATAAACGAGTCCAACGCCCCTGAGTCCCTTAATATCTTTACCGGTACTTTCTCTTTACTCCCGACCAGTGAAACAAAACCATCAGACACAAAAGCTTTATAACCAGGGTCTATCTCCTCATGTTCACTGACAAGAGCCTGAATTACCGATTCAGATAAGGAGGACTGAGTGTGTTTCCGCACAGCCATAATGACATTTTCCCTTTCTACTGCACGTAACGATGCTACAGCCCCAGACGCTTTTGCCGACACAGGCCCAGGCCTGGACTTTCTCTTCCACTCAGGACAATCGTTTCTCCAGTGTCCTTTATTAAAACAGTAATTACAGACACGATTGGGGTCAAACTTACCCCGATTCCCATGGTCAATCCTAGCTGGAAACTTATCTTTTCCTTCTGAAACACCTTTACTGAAGTGAGCCCCCGCACTACTCTCTTTGTATCCTGCATCTCCACGACTACGGCTGTCACCAAAAAACACCTTATGGGTCAGAGTAAACTCATCTGCCAGCTTGGCTGCCTCTGAAACTAAGTTTACTTTCTGCTCATTAATGTAGGTAACAACACGGTCAGGCAAGGTACCTTTGCATTGCTCAAGCAAGATAAGCTCCTGCAGATCTTCCAGAGTTTTAACTTGTGAGGAAACACACCAACGGTTGAAACTAGTGGTTAAATCACGAGCAAACTCCATATGTGACTGCTTCTCTTTTCTGAGTAACCTAAAGCGCTGTCGATATGCTTCAGGTACTAACTCAAATGCCTGAAGTACAGCAGCTTTCACCAACTGGTAATTGCTACTGTCTTCAGCAGTCATGGCAGCGAAAGCCTCCTGGGCCTTTCCAGTGAAGACACACTGAAGCAGAAGGGTGCGCTCAACATCAGACCAGTCTCGTGCCTCAGCTAGACGCTCAAATAACACAAAGAAAATGTCTGGGTCCTTTTCGTTGAACCTCGGAACTATCCTCAAATTAACAGCAATATCAAATGCTTGATTTGCAGTCTCTGCAGCTCTCCTGGTCTCAGCTGGAAGCTTACCTTCACTCATCAGCTCCAATCTGTAGCGCTCCAAGTCTAGTTTTTGTCTAACCTGAACTTGAGCGATCTCTGCTTCCTGAAGACGGGCATTTTGTCTCAACTTTTCTATCTCCACATCACGTTCCAAGTGTAGCATTAGAAGCTCCTTCTGTTCTTTAAATGACAGTCCAACCCCAAGTCCAGACAGGACTGGAGCCACACCTGAAACATTACCTGACTCAATTGACTGTTGGGAGGTAGGCCCCAGAAAGACAGACAGAACACTTTTTTCCACTAACTGTGCCTTTATTTCTACCAACAACTCCTCTTTATTCAACTTTTTGGGAAGTTCAAGACCGTAATGGTCAGCCACTCTCAAAAGCTGATCTTTTTTATAAGTACCCAACAAATCCTCATTTGGGGACTCAACAAACTCTTCAATAGAAGCCATTTAACTGTTTACCGACCAAGGCAAGGCTTTTCCAGCAGTACTGATAGTGAAAGACAGTTTTACATATGGAGACCCCACTCCTCTGGCTAACTGCCTTACCAAATGCTTACTGACTCACTCAACCCTAGTCTTCGTGTAGAATTGTGGTAGGATTTTAAGCACAAAAGCCCAGTGACCCGGTTAATTCTCAGCAATTGAAAATCACCTAGGCAGTCATGGAGTGCACCCGAGCAAATGCTCTAGCCACTTACTACACAAAAATAACAAACAAAAACAAAAAAAGGTTCAATGGAGACAGCTTGTGTCTCTCATTGCTTACACCTAACAGGAATAAGGGTTCCAAACATTTGACAGCCTTTAACACAAAACAGCAATACCGGAAAACATAGCTTGCCTTGGACAGAAACACAACTGTGAGTAAGACCAGTTACTTAGACAGTAAGATCAACCTGACCTATTTTCCCCTACAAACTCAGAGTCAACCAACCAGCTGTGTGAACACTCCCTGACTGAAATAGGTCACCATGTCCTTTATCCAGCACCGGAAGTGATCCCGGACGAGCCCCCACTCGTTACAACCTTCCAAAGGCTGGAACAAACAGGGAGGCCACACAGAGTTAAATGCCAAATATATGTTTATTTAACAGATTGTTGAAGAACACCTCTGATGTATAATGTGGTAAGAATCAGACTGTCAGTAGTGTGAGCAGTGTGTGGGTGTGTGGAAGGGTGTTGTAGCATGTTGGAGGGTGCATCAAACCTAACGCAGGCTGTAGGCTGAGGTTGCTGCAGCATGCCAGGATCTGAATCAGAGAGATTGATCCTTGCAGCTGGGCAACCTTTATACCTTCTGGTGGCTCCGCCTCTAGATGGGCGGGCACAAACAGGACGACACTCCCAGTACCTGCCAGAGGACAACAAGGCAGGGAGCACAGCCAGGCAGAAGGGGGGAGGGGTCGTCACACAGAGGGTTTTACCGAAGTGCTTCACAGCAGACATAACATTATAATAAAATATAATATTACAATAATAGATAAAAGGCACACATAAGAATAGATAAGAGGCACATAAGGGCTATGGACATACAAATAAAAGCATAACAATCGATAAAACAGCTCAAAATAACTCGAAAGCGAGGGAAAAGTGTTGGGTCTTCGGGCGGGACTTAAACGTTTGAACGGTGGGCGACAATTTGACATGGTCGTTCCAGAGCCTGGGGGCTTCCGCTGAGAAGGCTCGGTCTCCCCTGGTCTTTCTCTTTGTTTTAGGGACTACCAGCAGCAGCTGATCAGCCGACCTCAAAGCCCTGGAGGTGGTGTACACCTGTAGAAGGTCTGAGATGTACTGAGGGGCCAGCCCATTAAGCGACTTAAAAACAAACAATAACATCTTAAGATGAACTCTAAAATGGCCAGGAAGCCAGTGGAGGGAAGCCAGAGTTGGTGTGATGTGTTCATGCTTGTGTGTTCCTGTAAGCAGCCGCGCCACAGCGTTTTGTCCCAGCTGCAGACGGGCCAGCGAGGTCTTGTTTAGGCCGGCATAAAGTGCATTACAGTAATCTAGACCCGTAGAAACAAAGGCATGAATTACACGCTCAAAGTCTAAAAAGGATAAAACTGCTTTCATTTTGGACAGGAGCCTCAAGTGATAAAAACTGGACTCAACCACTGAGTTTCTCTGTTTATCCAATTTAAAAGCACTGTCAATTAGTGTTAATTTCGTTGACTAAAACTATGACGAAATATGTTGGTCAACGACCTTTTTTTCCATGACGAAAACGAGACGATGACGAGACGGCACCGACGGCAGTAAACAATAACTGTGACAAAATCATCATGCAATATCGTTGACGAAAAGTGAGGAGACGAAAATGTAGTTTACTAAATAAAAACTATGCCAAAATCTCTCTTTACTTTCGTTGACGAAAAATTAGGAGACGAAATATTATTAAAGATAACGTGACATTTCTGATCAGTCAGTTTTTCTCCCAGCAGTTCCCTTTTCGGTGCTGCGGCAGGGCAGCAGCTGTGTGTCTGTGCTGCAGCTGGGCAGCAGCTGTGTGTCTGTGCTGCGCGCGGTGGTACATTTGAATTACACCTGGCAGCGGCACACTGTGAACTGTCAGGAAGGCTCAGGGTCTAACTCAGGGTCTAACTCATGGTCTAACTCATGGTCTAACTCATGGTCTAACTCATGGTCTAACTCATGGTCTAACTCATGGTCTAACTCATGGTCTAACTAACCTTATTTAACAGAAAATAAAATGGCAACAACAGGGCTTGGGAGCAGTGGTCGCACTCGCGTTAACCAAATACCCCCGTCAGCGCGAGTGAGTGATAAATTGTGCACTCGACGGGTAATAATGGATTATGACGGAAATGTTACGATCCTGTCCGTCAAAATGACTGACAACGAAAAAGTCTAAAGCCACCACTCACTGCTTGGGAGAAAGAAACGATGTGATATTTGGGCCCATTTTCACTACAATGAGGCGAAGAAAAAAAGCGAATGCATTGTTTTATCAGAAGGGAAGCAATGAGGCCACAACACAGCTGGTACAAACACCACACACCTGATACTCTCTGCAGAGCTGCTCAATCATGCAACCTGTGTTTCATCGCATAAGGACAAGATATAATCTTATTGTGAAATACGTTTGACTAAAATGACAAATTATTGGTTTTGACTAGTTTGACTGAAATGTTCTATATAATCTGATGACTAAAAAATACTCAACAGTTTTCATTGACAAAAAGTAGACTAAAATAATTAGTTTGCTTTGACTAAAATAAGACTAAAATGCTCAGACTTTTAGTCGACTAAAACTTGAGTGAATAAAAACAGGATGAAGGTGAGTAAATATGACTAAAACTAAAAAGGAAATTTAACACAGGACTAAGACTAAAACTAAATAAAAAAATAGCTGACGAAATTAACACTACTGTCAATGTTGACGCCCAGATTTGTGACCATGGGTTTTGCATACGGTTGCAGGGAACCCAGGTCAATGGAAGGACATCACCATTCACTCAATGAGCTCCGTTTTGCTCTTATTTATATTGAAAAGGTTTAGTGCTATCCAGGCCAATGGTCTTGTATTCATGTAACTGTGTTATTCATGTTTTATAATCTTTGATGTTTATAATATGTCTCTGCTGTTTCTTTATGCTCTTAATGTGTTTCATTGTTGTAAAGCACTTTGAAATTCCTTGTGTTGAAAGGTGCTCTATAAATAAACTTCTGCAATGTCAGATGTTTGATCTGAACCACAACTTCCTGTGAGAGACCTGGACAGAAAGACAGGTAGAACAGATTCACATTTTTAACGCAAAAAATGACGCTCTAGCTTTTGTGATGAAGCCAGTCCTTGAATCCTATTGGACGGTTGACCTGGTTGTGGACATGAAGCCAGTCCTTGAATCCTATTGGACGGTTGACCTGGTTGTGGACATGAAGCCAGTCCTTGAATCCTATTGGACAGTTGACCTGGTTGTGGACATGAAGCCAGTCCTTGAATCCTATTGGACGGTTGACCTGGTTGTGGACATGAAGCCAGTCCTTGAATCCTATTGGACGGTTGACCTGTTTGTGGAGATCAAGAAGACAGTCCTTTAATCCTATTGGACGGTTGACCTGGTTGTGGACATGAAGCCAGTCCTTGAATCCTATTGGATGGTTGACCTGGTTGTGGTCATGAAGCCAGTCCTTAAATCCTATTGGATGGTTGACCTGGTTGTGGACATGAAGCCAGTCCTTGAATCCTATTGGATGGTTGACCTGGTTGTGGGCATGAAGCCAGTCCTTGAATGCTATTGGACAGTTGACCTGGTTGTGGACATGAAGCCAGTCCTTGAATCCTATTGGACGGTTGACCTGGTTGTGGACATGAAGCCAATCCTTGAATCCTATTGGACGGTTGACCTGGTTGTGGACATGAAGCCAGTCCTTGAATCCTATTGGACGGTTGACCTGTTTGTGGAGATCAAGAAGACAGTCCTTTAATCCTATTGGACGGTTGACCTGGTTGTGGACATGAAGCCAGTCCTTGAATCCTATTGGATGGTTGACCTGGTTGTGGTCATGAAGCCAGTCCTTAAATCCTATTGGATGGTTGACCTGGTTGTGGACATGAAGCCAGTCCTTGAATCCTATTGGATGGTTGACCTGGTTGTGGGCATGAAGCCAGTCCTTGAATGCTATTGGACAGTTGACCTGGTTGTGGACATGAAGCCAGTCCTTGAATCCTATTGGACGGTTGACCTGGTTGTGGACATGAAGCCAATCCTTGAATCCTATTGGACGGTTGACCTGGTTGTGGACATGAAGCCAGTCCTTGAATCCTATTGGACGGTTGACCTGTTTGTGGAGATGATGAAGACAGTCCTTGAATGCTATTGGATGGTTGACCTGGTTGTGGACATGAAGCCAGTCCTTGAATCCTATTGGATGGTTGACCTGGTTGTGGACATGAAGCCAGTCCTTGAATCCTATTGGACGGTTGACCTGGTTGTGGACATGAAGCCAGTCCTTGAATCCTATTGGACGGTTGACCTGGTTGTGGACAGGAAGCCAGTCCTTGAATCCTATTGGACGGTTGACCTGGTTATGGACATGAAGCCAGTCCTTGAATCCTATTGGACGGTTGACCTGTTTGTGGAGATGAAGACGACAGTCCTTTCATCCTATTGGACGGTTCACCTGGTTCTGGACATGAAGCATGTCCTTGAATCCTATTGGACGGTTGACCTGTTTGTGGAGATGATGAAGACAGTCCTTGAATGCTATTGGATGGTTGACCTGGTTGTGGACATGAAGCCAGTCCTTGAATCCTATTGGATGGTTGACCTGGTTGTGGACATGAAGCCAGTCCTTGAATCCTATTGGACGGTTGTGGACATGAAGCCAGTCCTTGAATCCTATTGGACGGTTGACCTGTTTGTGGAGATGAAGAAGACAGTCCTTTAATCCTATTGGATGGTTCACCTGGTTGTGGACATGAAGCCTGTCCTTGAATCCTATTGGACGGTTGACCTGTTTGTGGAGATGATGAAGACAGTCCTTGAATGCTATTGGACGGTTGACCTGGTTGTGGACATGAAGCCAGTCCTTAAATCCTATTGGATGGTTGACCTGGTTGTGGACATGAAGCCAGTCCTTGAATCCTATTGGATGGTTGACCTGGTTGTGGGCATGAAGCCAGTCCTTGAATGCTATTGGACAGTTGACCTGGTTGTGGACATGAAGCCAGTCCTTGAATCCTATTGGACGGTTGACCTGGTTGTGGACATGAAGCCAATCCTTGAATCCTATTGGACGGTTGACCTGGTTGTGGACATGAAGCCAGTCCTTGAATCCTATTGGACGGTTGACCTGTTTGTGGAGATCAAGAAGACAGTCCTTTAATCCTATTGGACGGTTGACCTGGTTGTGGACATGAAGCCAGTCCTTGAATCCTATTGGATGGTTGACCTGGTTGTGGTCATGAAGCCAGTCCTTAAATCCTATTGGATGGTTGACCTGGTTGTGGACATGAAGCCAGTCCTTGAATCCTATTGGATGGTTGACCTGGTTGTGGGCATGAAGCCAGTCCTTGAATGCTATTGGACAGTTGACCTGGTTGTGGACATGAAGCCAGTCCTTGAATCCTATTGGACGGTTGACCTGGTTGTGGACATGAAGCCAATCCTTGAATCCTATTGGACGGTTGACCTGGTTGTGGACATGAAGCCAGTCCTTGAATCCTATTGGACGGTTGACCTGTTTGTGGAGATGATGAAGACAGTCCTTGAATGCTATTGGATGGTTGACCTGGTTGTGGACATGAAGCCAGTCCTTGAATCCTATTGGATGGTTGACCTGGTTGTGGACATGAAGCCAGTCCTTGAATCCTATTGGACGGTTGACCTGGTTGTGGACATGAAGCCAGTCCTTGAATCCTATTGGACGGTTGATCTGGTTGTGGACAGGAAGCCAGTCCTTGAATCCTATTGGACGGTTGACCTGGTTATGGACATGAAGCCAGTCCTTGAATCCTATTGGACGGTTGACCTGTTTGTGGAGATGAAGACGACAGTCCTTTCATCCTATTGGACGGTTCACCTGGTTCTGGACATGAAGCATGTCCTTGAATCCTATTGGACGGTTGACCTGTTTGTGGAGATGATGAAGACAGTCCTTGAATGCTATTGGATGGTTGACCTGGTTGTGGACATGAAGCCAGTCCTTGAATCCTATTGGATGGTTGACCTGGTTGTGGACATGAAGCCAGTCCTTGAATCCTATTGGACGGTTGTGGACATGAAGCCAGTCCTTGAATCCTATTGGACGGTTGACCTGTTTGTGGAGATGAAGAAGACAGTCCTTTAATCCTATTGGATGGTTCACCTGGTTGTGGACATGAAGCCAGTCCTTGAATCCTATTGGACGGTTGACCTGGTTGTGGACTTGAAGCCAGTCCTTTAATCCTATTGGACGGTTGACCTGGTTGTGGACATGAAGCCTGTCCTTGAATCCTATTGGACGGTTGAGCTGGTTGTGGACTTGAAGCCAGTCCTTTAATCCTATTGGACGGTTGACCTGGTTGTGGACATGAAGCCTGTCCTTGAATCCTATTGGACGGTTGACCTGGTTGTGGACATGATGCCAGTCCTTGAATCCTATTGGACGGTTGACCTGGTTGTTTACATGAAGCCAGTCCTTGAATCCTATTGGACAGTTGCCCTGGTTGTGGATATGAAGCCAGTCCTTGAATCCTATTGGATGGTTGACCTGGTTGTGGAGATGAAGCCAGTCCTTGAATCCTATTGGACAGTTGACCTGGTTGTGGACATGAAGCCAGTCCTTGAATCCTATTGGACGGTTGACCTGGTTGTGGACATGAAGCCAGTCCTTGAATCCTATTGGACGGTTGACCTGGTTGTGGAATTGAAGCCAGTCCTTGAATCCTATTGGACGGTTGACCTTGTTGTGGACATCAATCAATCAATCAATGTTTATCTATAGCCCAATATCACAAATGTTACATTTGTCTCAGTGGACTTCACAGTGTGTACAGAATATCAGTATGACAATACGACACCCTCTGTCCTTAGACCCTTCCAGAGAAAACCCAGTTTAAAGGGAAAAATGGTATCCTGTGTTCTATAGGGAGCCAGTGTAAGGCAGCCAGAACAGCAGTAATGTGGTCCCTTCTCCTAACATACCCTAGGGACCAGAGGGTACACTGGTTGGACATTTACTACCGGCCGCGGTCTGCCTAGTGTACGGGGTCCATGTATCGGACTTCAATGCATAGCGGGAAGTCGGTTATATAGACATCAAGAAAATAAGTGTTTAACGGTGATTTAAACTAGTTTATGCGGGGAAAAGAGTGCTCAAAATCGGATTAAACATGCCATGTCATCCACACCTGAAGACTCCCATCAAAAGTGATTGAAATGTACAGGAATCTGTCCATTTCATTCACATTTGACGACCCGAGCAGGGTGACTTTGTTACCCAGGAATTAGTGTCCAAAAGCTGGGTAAGATTACTTTAAACACAGGGTGCACATGGCTGTGTTACCCATGAATTAGTGTGTGAAAGCTGGGTAAGATTGATGTGAATTTAGGGAAGATATGGGCCATTTCATCCACACCTGACGACTCCCATCAAAAGTGATTGAAATGTACAGGAATCTGTCCATTTCATTCACATTTGACGACCCGAGCAGGGTGACTTTGTTACCCAGGAATTAGTGTCTAAAAGCTGGGTAAGATTACTTTAAACACAGGGTGCACATGGCTGTGTTACCCATGAATTAGTGTGTGAAAGCTGGGTAAGATTGATGTGAATTTAGGGAAGATATGGGCATTTCATCCACACCTGAATACTCCCATCAAAAGTGATTGAAATGTACAGGAATCTGTCCATTTCATTCACATTTGACGACGCGTCCAGTGTGACTTTGTTACCCAGGAATTAGTGTCTAAAAGCTGGGTAAGATTACTTTAAACACAGGGTGCACATGGCTGTATTACCCATGCATTAGTGTGTGAAAGCTGGGTAAGATTGATGTGAATTTAGGGAAGATAGGGCCCATTTCATCCACACCTGACGACTCCCATCAAAAGTGATTGAAATGTACAGGAATCTGTCCATTTCATTCACATTTGACGACCCGAGCAGGGTGACTTTGTTACCCAGGAATTAGTGTCTAAAAGCTGGGTAAGATTACTTTAAACACAGGGTGCACATGGCTGTATTACCCATGCATTAGTGTGTGAAAGCTGGGTAAGATTGATGTGAATTTAAGGAAGATATGGCCCTTTCATCCACACCTGACGACTCCCATCAAAAGTGATTGAAATGTACAGGAATCTGTCCATTTCATTCACATTTGACGACCCGAGCAGGGTGACTTTGTTACCCAGGAATTAGTGTCTAAAAGCTGGGTAAGATTACTTTAAACACAGGGTGCACATGGCTGTATTACCCATGCATTAGTGTGTGAAAGCTGGGTAAGATTGATGTGAATTTAAGGAAGATATGGGCATTTCAAACACACCAGACGACTCAAGCACTCTGTACATTTCAATCACATTTGACGACCCGAGCAGGGTGACTTTGTTACCCCGGATTTAGTGTCTAAAAGCCGGGTAAGATTACTTTAAACACAGGGTGCACATGGCTGTATTACCCAGCAATCAGTGTGTGAAAGCTGGGTAAGATTGATGTGAATTTAAGGGAGATGTGGCCCTTTCAAACACACCAGATGACTCAAGCACTCTGTACATTTCAATCACATGTGACGACTCCCATACAAAGTGATTGAAATGTACAGGAATCTGTCCATTTCATTCACATTTGACGACCTGTTTAGAGTGGCTTTCTTACCCATTAGGTACACCGACAAAGGCACCTCTTCGGGGCCATAGTCGGCCTTCTTCACAGCAGCACCACCCATCCTCCAGTGGAGGATTTTTCTCGTGCCCCTGGCAACCCTTAAAGGGGGTGTACTTTGCGGTGCTTTACCGTCCGCCCATCGGCACCCATAGTCGGCCTTCTTCACAGCAGCACCACCCACCCTCCAGTGGAGGATTTTTCTCGTGCCCCTGGCAACACTTAAAGGGGGTGTACTTTGCGGTGCTTTACCGTCCGCCCATCGGCACCCATAGTCGGCCTTCTTCACAGCAGCACCACCCACCCTCCAGTGGAGGACTTTTCTTGTGCCCCTGGCAACACCTAAAGGGGGTGTATTTTGCGGTGCTTTACCATCACATCCAGGAGCTGAGGGATGCGAGTGCTGGTCGAAGTCAAGCACGTCATTAGGTCGTTGTGGCTCGGCAGACCTTCCATCTTGTCACGCTTCACTTGCATCTGGTGGATAAGTACTTTTGTCTTCAGGGACTTCAGGATGGCAACTACTTCCCGTTTGATTAAAATCATGTCGGTTTGGCTGAGCCTGCTCCCCTTGCACGGTGTGTCGGCCATGTACTTGAGAAAGTGTGATATATTCTTGATGTAGAAGTCGGAGGTCGTGACCTGAAGGCTTGACTTCATCAGGCTCCGGGACTACCCGCGTATCCTCTTGAGATCCCTCAAAAAGAGCCAGTCAGACAGGCGATTGAAACCGTGAGCCATGAAACTGAGGAACGACTTCACTCTGCTTAGTTTGGAGACTGTGTTTTCCTGGAGCCTCACTGGTGGGTCGATACCTGCATAATGCTCCCGGTATCCTTGCAGATACTCCTCTGTGAAATAGAAACAGTACTTTAATGACAACACGTGGTGTGTTACAGAGACTGCATTTGTCACATATTCAACACACTTACCCATGATCCGTGGGAATGTGATGTCTCTCATTATATTTCCCCGGCCCCTGCCCCGTAACCAGGGGGAATTTATGGGAGGGGAGGTTGACGAGGCCTCGGTATGCATGGATGCAGGCTCTGAGGAGCTGGATGAATGTGTGTGAGAGCCAGTGGGGGACTTGCTGCAGGCGGGAATTGGAGACTTGCTGCAGGCGGGAATGGGAGACTTGCTGCAGGAGGGACCTTTCGACTCGGACAGCCTCGTTGGTGTCGACTCTGCTCGGGGCCGTTTGTTTAGAATGACCCGCTCTCGTTCCTCGCCATCGAACGCGGGCATGTCCCCGGCCCGCTGATCCATCCTCTGTCGCTTGTGTTTTATCCTTTGTTGCAATTTGAAGCGAAGCGATTTCACTTCAAAAGCATATCTGTCCCGCTGAGCCCTCACTGCATTTGCCTCCATCCTCCATTCTTTGCAGTCGGGGTTGCCACACTCATTCACCGGGGACAAGGGTGGAGGTTGTGACAGTATGTCGTCGTCGTCCTCCATGTCAACAGCCCAAGCAGTAATCATTGCTATGGTGGGGTGTGTCATTCGGAGTGCATAAAGCTCCTTCTTGGCCACTGTCATTTTCAGTTTATTTTGAACCACATGTAGTTCCTCCCGGGCCAGCTCAACATGGTCTCTGGCCAAGTGGCGATCCAGCCTTGTGCCGCGGTACTCGCATCCCAGAATGGTACAGGGATGGAGCCTAATGTTGGTCCGTCCGTTGGCCAACAACAGCAGAATTTTTCTTTCATCCAAGTTACGCACACCATGGTGCCTCTGCAGGTGCTTGCTCAGGGCACGGTAGGAGCTATTGCAGATCGGACAACGGACCGCCATCCGACCTGTATTATTGAGCATTTCGGTACCGGGAAATGTCACCAGAATTGTGGGTAAAAAAGAAGGAAGCGTGAAAAGACTCACGAAAGATGCACTCAGCTTATTTTCAAATCAGAGTTTGTTTTCATTTGCATCACGGTGCGGTGTCCCATTTAGGCACTCGTTAGGCGGGCAGAGATCCCTGTAATCTCCCCTCACGTTCATCCAGAGTCTGGTTCTCACAAAGGATACCCGACAGTTTCAGGTACGACAACGTGGGGATAACAGTATCCTCCGCGGAGGCATTGCACCCCTCTCACCTGCCCCCGGAGGAGGCAGGGGAGTCAGGTACCCAGAGGGCGCACGGTGGACGGCCAGGGAGAGGCCGCCACACCGCGCTGGAGTCAGGGTCCCGGTGGAGCGCAGGACCCGGCAGTAGCCTCCAGCAGACCCCCGATGTCCCTCGGAAGAGGTGGAGAGGCGGGTGTTTCCATCTGCTGGCGGGTTGCCGGGATAACAGTATCCTCCGCGGAGGCATTGCACCCCTCTCACCTGCCCCCGGAGGAGGCAGGGGAGTCAGGTACCCAGAGGGCGCACGGTGGACGGCCAGGGAGAGGCCGCCACACCGCGCTGGAGTCAGGGTCCCGGTGGAGCGCAGGACCCGGCAGTAGCCTCCAGCAGACCCCCGATGGCCCTCGTCCCTCGGAAGAGGTGGAGAGGCGGGTGTTTCCATCTGCTGGCGGGTTGCCGGGATAACAGTATCCTCCGCGGAGGCATTGCACCCCTCTCACCTGCCCCCGGAGGAGGCAGGGGAGTCAGGTACCCAGAGGGCGCACGGTGAACGGCCAGGGAGAGGCCGCCACACCGCGCTGGAGTCAGGGTCCCGGTGGAGCGCAGGACCCGGCAGTAGCCTCCAGCAGACCCCCGATGTCCCTCGTCCCTCGGAAGAGGTGGAGAGGCGGGTGTTTCCATCTGCTGGCGGGTTGCCGGGATAACAGTATCCTCCGCGGAAGCATTGCACCCCTCTCACCTGCCCCCGGAGGAGGCAGGGGAGTCAGGTACCCAGAGGGCGCACGGTGGACGGCCAGGGAGAGGCCGCCACACCGCGCTGGAGTCAGGGTCCCGGTGGAGCGCAGGACCCGGCAGTAGCCTCCAGCAGACCCCCGATGTCCCTCGTCCCTCGGAAGAGGTGGAGAGGCGGGTGTTTCCATCTGCTGGCGGGTTGCCGGGATAACAGTATCCTCCGCGGAGGCATTGCACCCCTCTCACCTGCCCCCGGAGGAGGCAGGGGAGTCAGGTACCCAGAGGGCGCACGGTGGACGGCCAGGGAGAGGCCGCCACACCGCACTGGAGTCAGGGTCCCGGTGGAGCGCAGGACCCGGCAGTAGCCTCCAGCAGACCCCCGATGTCCCTCGTCCCTCGGAAGAGGTGGAGAGGCGGGTGTTTCCATCTGCTGGCGGGTTGCCGGGATAACAGTATCCTCCGCGGAGGCATTGCACCCCTCTCACCTGCCCCCGGAGGAGGCAGGACCCGGCAGTAGCCTCCAGCAGACCCCCGATGTCCCTCGTCCCTCGGAAGAGGTGGAGAGGCGGGTGTTTCCATCTGCTGGCGGGTTGCCGGGATAACAGTATCCTCCGCGGAGGCATTGCACCCCTCTCACCTGCCCCCGGAGGAGGCAGGACCCGGCAGTAGCCTCCAGCAGACCCCCGATGTCCCTCGTCCCTCGGAAGAGGTGGAGAGGCGGGTGTTTCCATCTGCTGGCGGGTTGCCGGGGAGAACGCCCTTAACGTGTTGTGAGAACCATGATTGTGGGTCATACAGGCAACCATTTTAGCCGAAAATAGTGTCTCGTTATTCCGTGAAAACTCCCCTTGAGTTCGTCCAGAGACCAGTTTCACAACTTAAAGTTTTGTGAGAACCATGATTGGGGGTCCTCTAGGCAACCATTTTAGCCGAAAATAGTGTCTCGTTATTCCGTGACAACTTCCATTGCATTCCTCCAGAGTCGGAAAAAGTACAACTCAACTTTTGGAAGAACCAGAAAAAGGGGTGAAAATGGATAAATTGTATCCGAAAATAGTGTTCCAAAAGGCGGGTAGAGTCCCCTGGCAACTCCCCCTACCTTTCTCCAGAGTCGGGAAAAGTCTAAGTTAACTTTTTGGAAGAACCAGAAAAAGGGGTGAAAATGGATAAAATGTATCCAAAAATAGTGCCTCTTGAGGCGGATAGAGTCCCCTGACAACTCCCCTTGCATTCCTCCAGGGTGGGGAAAAGTTTAAGTCAACTTTTGGAAGAACCATAAAAAGGGGTGAAAATGGATAAAATGTATCCGAAAATAGTGCCTCTTGAGGCGGATAGAGTCCCCTGACAACTCCCATTGGATTCATCCAGAGACCAGTTCAAAAACTTTAAGTTTTTTGAGAACCATGATTAGGGGTCCACCAGGCAACAATTTGATCCGATCCAAAGTGCTTGTGAGGCGGATACATTCCTCCATGATTTCCCCATCATGAGATTATAGCTAGTTTTCTCAAAAACCGGGTTTCCGATTTCGTGCAGATGGTAGCTTGGAAAAGATGAATGAATTTTTTGGACGGAGGAGGGGAGGTCTCGTTTCCCCTCTCCGTTGTAAATTGCAACGGGGGAGTGCAAAAGTCTCCGGGGCTTCGTTCCGAAGCGCCGAAGACTTGACCCCCTCCCCCGTTGGCACTTAGCCGTTTTTCCAGAATTTTCAAAAACTTCATTTTTGATTATTTTAACATATAATTGACCGTTTTCTTTACTTTTTTTTGCTTTCCACGGGTGGGGACGCATGGCAGGCCGCCTATGAGCTTCCAAATTAGGCCTGGAACCTCCGGGAATTATGGGATGGGATGGTGATGGCTCTGGTGAAGGCCGTTGAGCCACAGTAGATCTTGACCTGGGGGCCGGCACAGATGGATGTTGTGGCTGCTGTAGTGATGCTGGTCTGCTGGTCCTTGGTGGTGATGGCTCTGGTGAAGGCCATTGAGCCACAGTAGATCTTGACCAGGGGGCCGGCACAGATGGATGTTGTGGCTGCTGGATAAACGCCGCCTGTGGGCCACTAGGCCCAGACAGCTGTGAAACATCTCTGTAAAACAAATAAAAATGTAGGACAATAATTACAACTAATTTCATTGAAATAAAGTTCAAGTAAAATGTTGCTCAAGCACAAATAACACATAAACACACATAAAAAGAAAGTTTGGGAGGTTGGAAAAGGAGTCTCTCTCGATCTCTCTCTCTCACACACACACACACACACACACACACACACACGCACACACACACACACAGGCTACATCTGATTACAAAGTCTCATCTGTACAGGACGGTAAAATAATAACAGGCACACATAAATAAATCTATGACAGTCTCATCTGTACAAAACAGTATGATAAAATAATCGATGGCAAAATCATGTCACTGTAAATGTCTCCGTTGTGGGACGAATACATCCATCCATCCATCTTCTCCCGCTTATCCGTGGTCGGGTCGCCGGGGTAGCAGTTCCAGCAGAGAGCCCCAAACTTTCTTTTCCCTGGCGACATCAACCAGCTCTGACTGGGGGATCCCAAGGCGCTCCCAGGCCAGCGAAGAGATATAATCCCTCCGCCTGGTCCTAGGTCTACCCCTTGGTCTCTTCCCAGCTGGACGTGCCTGGAACACCTCCCTAGGGAGGCGCCCAGGTGGCATCCTAACTAGTTGCCCGAACCACCTCAACTGGCTCCTTTTGACGCAAAGGAGGAGCGGCTCAACTCCGAGTCCCTCCCGGATGACCGAACTTCTCACCTTATCTCTAAGGGAGACACCAGCCACCCGGCGGAGGAAACCCATCTCGGCCGCTTGTATCCGCGATCTCGTTCTTTCGGTCATGACCCATCCTTCATGACCATAGGTGAGGGTAGGAACGAAAATGGCCCGGTAGACAGAGAGCTTTGCCTTCCGGCTCATCTCCCTTTTCGTCACAACGGTGCGGTAAAGCGACTGCAATACCGCTCCCGCTGCACCGATTCTCCGGCCCATCTCACGCTCCTTTGATCCCTCACTCGAGAACAAGACCCCGAGATACTTGAACTCCTTCACTTGGGGTAAGGACTCATTCCCTACTTGGAGTGGACAGTCCATCTGTTTCCTGCTGAGAACCATGGCCTCAGATTTGGAGGTGCTGAACCTCATCCCAGCCGCTTCACACTCGGTTGCGAACCGATCCAGTGAGTGCTGAAGGTCACCGAACTGCAGACATGAAAGCGCAGCCCTGGCGGAGGCCAACCCTCACCGGAAATGGGTCCGACTTACCGCCGAGGATCCGGACACAGCTCTCGCTTTGGGAGTACAGAGATTGGATGGCCCTGAGTAGAGACCCCCTCACCCCATACTCCCGCAGCATCTCCCACAGTAACTCCCTGGGAACCCGGTCATATGCCTTCTCCAAGTCTACAAAACACATGTAGACCGGATAAGCGTACTCCCAGGCCCCCTCCAGGATCCTTGCGAGAGTAAAAAACTGATCCGTCGTTCCACGACCAGGACGGAATCCGCATTGTTCCTCCTCAATCTGAGGTTCGACAATCGGCCTGACCCTCCTTTCGAGTACCTTGGAGTAAACTTTCCCGGGGAGGCTGAGTAGTGTGATGCCTCTGTAATTGGCACACACCCTCTGATCCCCCTTTTTTAAAAGGGGGACCACCACCCCGGTCTGCCACTCCTTCGGTACTGTTTCCGACTTCCACGCAACGTTGATGAGACGTGTCAACCATGACAGTCCCTCAACACCCAGAGCCTTCAGCATCTCCGGGCGGATCTCATCCACCCCCGGGGCTTTGCCACTGTGGAGTTGTTTGACGACCCCAGTGACCTCCCCCCGGGAGATTGGTGTCGATCCCCCGTCATACTCCAGCTCTGCCTCTAACATAGAGGGCGGAGTTGTCGGGTTCAGGAGTTCCTCAAAGTGTTCCTTCCAACGCCCCAACACTCCATCAGTTGAGGTCAACAACGTCCCATCCTTACTGTACACAGCTTGGATGGTTCCCTGCTTCCCCCTCCTGAGGTGTCGGACAGTTTTCCAGAACAACTTTGGTGCCGCCCGAAAGTCCTTCTCCATGTCTTCTCCGAACTTCTCCCACACCCGCTGCTTTGCCTCGGCCACGGATGAGGCTGCTGCCCTTCGGGCCTGTCGGTACCTTGCAACTGCCTCGGGAGTCCCCCGGGATAACAAATCCCTGAAGGCCTCCTTCTTCAGTCGGACGGCTTCCCTGATCACCTGTGTCCACCAGGAGGTTCGAGGGTTACCGCCCCTTGAGGCACCTAGGACCTTGAGACCACAGCTCCCCCGCCGCGGCTTCGGCAATAGAGGCTTTGAACACCGACCACTCTGGTTCAATGTCCCCAACCTCCACAGGAATGCCCGAAAAGCTCCGCCGGAGGTGTGAGTTGAAGGCCTCCTGAACTTGGGCCTCCTCCAGACGTTCCCAGTTCACCCGAACTACACGTTTGGGCTTACCAGGTCTATCCAGAGGCTTCCCCCGCCACTCGACCCAACTCACCACCAGATGGTGATCAGTTGACAACTCCGCCCCTCTCTTTACCCGAGTGTCCAAAACATACGGCCTCAGGTCCGATGATACGATAACGAAATCGATCATGGACCTTCTGCCTAGGGTGCTCTGGTACCACGTACACTTATGAGCATCCTTATGTTCAAACATGGTGTTTGTTATGGCCAATCCATGACTAGCACAGAAGTCCAGTAACAAACCACCACTCCGGTTCAGATCAGGGGGGCCGTTCCTCCCAATCACGCCCCTCCAAGTGTCTCCATCATTGCCCACATGTGCGTTGAAGTCTCCCAGTAAGACTAAGGAGTCCCCTTCAGGAGCCCCATACAGGACTCTTACGTATTCAGGACGAATACATGATTAATTTAATCATCTACACATGTAATCTCACTTTACACACCAAAATAACGTTAACACAGAGTAAACGTTTGCTAATGTGGTCTATTTTGGCCCAAGAAAAAGTTCATGACTATCGATAACAAATATATATCAATAAACCTATTATTCATTTTCGCGGTATTCCCAACACATTGCCAGTACACTATTACTGTAATATTTACACTTACCCATGTCCAAATGGATCCTTGTTGTTGTCTTTGTGTTCTTCTTCTTCAGAAGAGTCGAAGACTTCAGGTTCTGAACATCTGAAGCTCTATATTATTCACTGCTGCTAGCGAAAAAAATCTCAAGTGAAGTCGGCAACTTTTTTTAGCGATTTTCTCTGTCTCTCTCTCTCTCTCTCTCTCTCTCTCTCTCTCTCTCTCTCTCTCTCTCTCTCTCTCTCTCTCTCTCTCTCTCTCTCTCTCCACACTGACGTAACCTGATGGGAGGCATGTTTATGTTTTTTTTACTTGGTGGGTAGGTCCTTGGTGATTTTTCGATATCCATTGGTCATGTCAGACCGTGATGTCTGCCGGCTGAGATTTCCTTGACGGACACACGACTCCACCAATCCCACACAGTGTAAAGTCAAGCTGCTTTGAGCGGCCATATTGGCTGTTGTGCCCTGGTTACAGTCTCACAGGAAATACTGCTGGAAAGCTACCCTTCCAGCAATTCCGCGGATATCTGAATCATGTTTCTACTCCTTGTAATCGAAAATATATGATTAATTACGTAAAATGATGCGCACCTGGATGCGCCGTCCACCGACTCCAGAGGGTTAATGCCTTCCATAGTTAGTATATCTTTAGATAATTTGTTTCGTAGATTCTTCGGGCCAAGTACAATAACTTCAGTTTTGGCCGTGTTTAACATCAAAAAGTTTAAGGTCATCCACGTTTTTAAGTCCTTAAGGCAGTCTTGAATTGTATTTAGATGATTAATTTCATCAGGCTTGATTGATAAATATAGTTATAGTATCATCCGCATAACAATGAAAGTTTACAGAATGATTCCTTATAATATTGCCTAACGGAAGCATATATAATGTGAACAAAATAGGTCCGAGCACTGAGCCCTGTGGCACTCCATGGCTAACTTTGTTTTGCGTGGAAGATTCATCATTAACATGTACAAACTGAGAGTCTTCAGATAGATAGGACCTGAACCAGCCTAAAGCAGTTCCCTGTATGCCAACCAAGTGCTCTAGTCTTCGCAATAGGATATCATGGTCGATAGTATCAAATGCAGCACTGAGATCGGGCAAAACAATAATAGAGACAAGTCCCTTGTCTGAGGCTATTAGACATGAAGCCAGTCCTTGAATCCTATTGGACGGTTGACCTGGTTGTGGACATGAAGCCAGTCCTTGAATCCTATTGGACGGTTGACCTGGTTGTGGACATGAAGCCAACACACTGTGGGTTCTCCCGCTGCCTTCTATATGTCTGTATATGTTTGTAGTTATTGTGCTTTTGATCTTGTTTTTAAGGATTGTGTTATTATTTGACTCTTATTGTGTTATTATATATTGTATTTGTTCCCTGTACAGTACTTTGGTCAACTGAGGTTTATTTAAATGTGGTATATACATAAAGATTGAGATTCCTCTGCCCATGTACTACACTTTACATTAGGTTTATTGAATGTTTTTAATCTGTATATACTTCATCTACATAACGTGCACTATTTAATCCTGTTTTATGTCTGATATATATTAAAGTTGTGTTGTTGCAGTTCTTCTTCTATGATCTCTGTCATGTGTCTCTGTGTGTGTGTGTGTGTGTGTGTGTGTGTGTGTGTGTGTGTGTGTCTGTGTGTGTCTCTGTGTGTATGTGTCTGTGTGTATGTGTCTGTGTATGTGTGTGTGTGTGTGTGTGTGTGTGTGTGTGTGTGTGTGTGTGTGTGTGTGTGTGTGTGTGTCTGTGGGTCACTTATCTTTCTTTCTTACAGTGCAGACGCTCTTCTGCTTGCTCTTGCCTCTGCTTACTTTTTATGTTGATTTTCCTATTATATTTCTCTGAAAACTTCGAGCAGCGGCTCCTGGACCTTAACCTATCACTGGGATAGTTCATCTTCATAAATAGACGGAGGATCTCAGCCATATTTCAACATTTTTACGACGACCTCAGTCTCACAGTAGCGTGGCCTAGCAACAGCTAAAGCCTGGTAGGCTACTGCATGCTATTTAGCTTAAGCTAGTTGGTAGAAAAATGCCTCCGTTCTCTACAGATGACTTCCACAAACTTCTACAGAAGATGGCCGTGCTGGAAATGAAAATGCAACGGCTGGAAGTTAACGTGGAAGTGAATGGACTATGTCGTGGGAATGACACCACTTTACCAGTGTTGCAAAATAATGGAGAAGGGTATGCTAACTCACAGCTAGTTAGCAGCTACAAGGATTCCAAGGAACAGGAGGGCTGTGTACCGGGTAATAAATCTACAAGTGGTGGTCCTCCCTGGAACTCTCTGGGTGCAAAGCCGAAGAGTAAATCATTTCCATGGGATTTGGGAGGACGGATAACAGGCAGAGCCCAGCGCTCTGAAATGTGTGATGTGACCGGCTGGCCTGCATTGCTATCACCCAGGAAGAGCGCCTCTTCAACCCCTAAACAGCCGTGGACAGCTGCTAAATGGAGAACTACAAACAATCCTCCTAAACAACCAAGTGTGCCAACCCAGAACAGATACGCTCCGCTGACCGAGAGCCGGAGATCTCTCTCAGATGACCTGGACAACCCGTCCTCTTCACACAGCGGGGTAAGGACCAATAGCTACTCCAAAAGTAAAGGGCTAGAGGGAAAGCTAACGACTGGGCCTGAAACTCTGATTGTGGGTGACTCTGCTGTAAGAGATGTAAAAGGTCTGTGTAATAAGAACAACATTAAAGTACTCTGTTTCCCAAGGACACAGTCTCTGACTTGGCTGAGAAGATCCTGCATATTGGGGCTGAACATCCGACTGTGAAGAATGTGGTTCTGCACATTGGAACAGATGATGTTGTGAAACAAGAGTCAGAAGTGCTGAAAGAAGACTTTAAATGTCTGTTGGAAACTGCCAGCTCTCTAAATGCAGAGGTGTTCATCAGTGGCCCTCTACCGCCAGGCAGAAGAGGAGTGGAGAGATTCAGCAGACTGTCTGCACTGAACACCTGGCTTCCAACTGCCTGTACTGACCATTCTGTCCATTTTATTGACAACTGTATCTTTTTCTGGGACCGCAGACATCTTTTCAAGGCAAATGGAGTTTGCCTGAACAAGTCAGGAGTGAAATTGTTTATCTCTAACATATTCAACTGCCTCCGTCATCAATCTGTTCCCTCTGCCAAGGACAAGCGGCAAGAGGAATCAAAACAGGAGAAAGACACAACACATCGTGCAGAACACCCTGAAGAAGTATCACTGCACCCGCCTGAGGAATGTTCTGATTATGGGAGACATATGAGACACATAGAGGAGTCTCCACCGCCCGTCACCCCCCCCCCGTCACCCCCCCTTGTCAACGCCTTTGAGGATACTCCGTTCCTGGAGTTCAAAGACCAAACTAAGGCGATACGCAGGGCTGGCAGCATGTCCTTTACCCCCGCTCCTCAACGACGCCCACCAAAATCACCGCGGAGACGCGCACCATCTCCCCCGTCTCCATCACCGCGCCTACGCCAACCACCTTCCCCCCCTGGCAGCATGTCCTCTACCCCCGCACCATCTCCCCCGTCTCCATCACCGCGCCTACGTCAACCACCTTCCCCCCCTGGCAGCATGTCCTCTACCCCCGCACCATCTCCCCCGTCTCCATCACCGCGCCTACGTCAACCACCTTCCCCCCCTGGCAGCATGTCCTCTACCCCCGCACCATCTCCCCCGTCTCCATCACCGTGCCTACGTCAACCACCTTCCCCCCCTGGCAGCATGTCCTTTACCCCCGCACCATCTCCCCCGTCTCCATCACCGTGCCTACATCAACCACCTCCCCTCCCTTCAAGAAAGCATCTGCAGTCTCCGAAGCCTGATAAGGATGTGTGTGTACAAAACACAACAAACTCTCATTGATATGTGCTGGGTCCAGGCTCAAGGGCGTACGGCACTCTCAACTCTTTCCAGGACATACCGGTGCCCTGCCTGCCTGTAGCTTTGTCGATATCTGTGTTGATAGGTAATAGATTAAGAGCGTGAATCATCTTAGAAACAGGAAGCGCTCAAACGTTTGTGTGAGTTTATCTAATTTAGCAGTGATTCCATGTCAGCCACAGCTTGTTACAGAAAACCTGACTGATAGTGTGTTTAACAAACTTAAACTAGCTTTATTAAATGTCAGGTCTTTGGCAGGAAAAACATTTTTAATCAATGATTTTATCACTGAGCACAATCTGGATTGTATGTTTTTAACAGAAACTTGGATTGAACAAAATGACAGTGCAGCTGTTCTTATCGAATCAACCCCTCCCAACTTTGGTTTATGAGTCAGGAAAGAATGCATAAGAGAGGGGGTGGAGTTGCTATTCTGTTCAATGATTCCCTTCAATGCAGGAAGACATCGTATGGAAACTTTGCTTCTTTTGAATATGTGGCCCTTCAGCTGAAATGCTCCTCTCGAGCTCTGTTCCTAAATATCTACAGACCACCCAAATACTGTGCAAGCTTTTGTGATGACTTTACTGAACTGCTGTCTATAGTGTGTATTGACTTTGACCGTCTAGTCATTGTTGGTGATTTTAACATCCATGTTGACAACCCCCAGGACAGAGGGGCTAAAGAACGGTTCTGTGTTCTTGATAGCTATGGACTGACTCAGCATGTGACGGAGCCCACGCACAATAAGGGGCACACTCTGGACTTAATGATCTCAAAGGGTCTGAATATCTCTGAGGTCGTGGTGACTGATGTTGCACTGTCTGACCATTCCTGTGTTTTCTTTGAGAGCTCTATTTCTGTTCACACAGAGTGTTCAAAAAGAGGAACCACAAAGCGATGTTTAACTGAAAACACTAGGGAAATGTTTACTCAGGATGTTTCTTCCACACTTGCCCCTGCTAACATCTCAGTAAATGAGCTAGTAGATCATTTTAATTCAAAAATGTAAAATGTTATAGATGCCATTGCTCCAACTAAGGTAAAGGAAGTGACTGGGAAGAAAAGATCTCCATGGAGAAAGGCCATGACCGTGAAAACAGAAAAAAGAGAGTGTGAAAAGCTGAACGCAGGTGGCGAAAAACAAATCTCCGGGTTCACTTTGAAATCTATAAAGAGAGACTTGGCCTTTATAATTTGGAATTGAAAAACGCATGACAATCGTTCTTCTCTGACATCATTACCAAAAACAAAAACAACGCACGTGCCTTGTTTGCTACCGTCGACAGACTAACTAACCCCCCAGTGTCAGCAGCCTCTGAATTTCTATCCACCAGGGCGTGCAATGACTTTGCCTTCTTCACTGACAACATTCAGAACATCAGACGAGCAGTCAGTGCCTCTGCATCAGGAACAACACATGTGTTGTCTCTGTGTCCACTTAACATCAATTCAGACATCATGACACAGTTCCATCAGATTAATAATAAAAACCTAGAGGACATTATTCAACTTCTGAAGTCCTCCTCCCGCTGCCTTGATATTATTCCAACAGGATTTTTCAAAGATGTTTTTCGTTGCATGGCCTCAGATCTACTTCATATAGTAAACAAACTCTCAGAAACCTGCAGGTCCGCTGAAACTCTTACTACTTTTAAATCCAGGCTGAAGACTTTTCTTTTTGCGGATAAACAGCGGCTCTGTGCCCGGTGTTGGAGCTCCGGTTCTCCCTGTGTAGAGGACCAGGGGACCGGGCGGAATCCCGGAGGAGAAAACGGAGGGTGGAGTATAAAAAAACGGAATCACGCTTATCTCAGTATTCTCAAGGATCCTCGGCTTCCACGACCCGCACGGCCGACCTCCTCTCTCTAATGTCGGATACAGCAAGGAAGAGGAAGAGGACCTCCACCCAGAGTAGGGGGAGGGGGCAGAAGAGAGTCACTCCTCCCCCAAATACTGCCTCCCACCTTTGAAACACCTCCCTGTTATATTGGTAGTGTAAAGTAGGTTCACACACGCACGAGGAACTGGCCGTGGTGCACTGGGTGCATGAGCACAGTTAAAGTATGAACACAAATACACATTGAAATGATTACAGAAAAGTTAGTATACGTTAAAATAATTAGGGTTGGATTTATCCAACAACTACCTGCCGTGCAGAACGAACACACACTGAGCATTATAAAGTCCAAACAATAAAGTAAATGCAGATATAGAGAGGAGTGTGTGTGTGTGTGTGTGTGTGTGTGTGTGAGGAGTGTGTGTGTGTGTGTGTGTGTGTGTGTGTGAGCAACACACTCTCCCTCCCTAAGCGTCCAATAGCGACGTTTGGTCAGTGTCCGTGGCGTGCAGTTGTGACGCTCCTAGGCTCCTTCAGCGTCATAAAGGGACGCAAATAGCTTTCAACTGATTGCAATGTATTCCCATCTGCGTCAGGATTTGACGCTCATGGAAGCACAGCATTAGTTTATGTCGGCTGCCCTTAAAGGCAATGTGAGCGTCCATTCCCATTGGATAACGGAGAATTGTACACCCGGAAGTAAGTATTCCCCGTACTGTGGATTGATGTCACCGTGATATCTGCATTACTCATCGACTAAAAAACACCAGATTATCCTTGTTGATTACACAACATTGATTGGTTTAAATTGTGTGCAATGCTTTTGTATTTTTCCCCTTCGATTCGGAGAAACAAATATTTGTTCTGAGTAAAGGATGGCAGAAAACACTACACTACCCAAAATCCCCAGCTATCGTTTGGACTACACCATGTGCTCTGTTTGACGTCACGTGATCTTCAAATTTCTCCCTGCAGAAAAAGAAAACATGGCCGAACTTCGTTTTATTCTCGTGTAAAATGCCTATTTTAAAGTTAGTTTGGCCATTAAAATGCGTTTTGATGTCATTTGATGCGAGAAATATGAGTTGTTATTTCAGATGATGTTTGCAGTGGATGTACATGATCTTTAGTTTGCTAGTTATTACGAAGATTACTTCAGGAAATCGCGACATTTTCATTGTTACCAAGGTGGTTGCTAGGGACGAGGCTATCGATATTATTTCTGTTATGTTGTGTAACTGTTTAATGGTGTTATCTTTATTGCTACCCCCTTTCCCGTCAATGTATAGTGTTGGTCCACAGCGCAAACATATTAGTTTAACAAAATCCGCATCTAAAGATAGCCTACATTATTTTCCCCCTGTGCAATTCCAGTCTCACATCTCACAGCACATCGTCATTAACAAATACCGGAAGCAGACCGAAAACATTTAAAAAATAATAATAATAATACTTTATTCCGAGTCCTCTTGCTTTTCTCTTTGAAAGTCATCACATAACGGCATTGTAATACACGGTTCGGCTGCATTAAATATTACATATCTGCCGTAGTTCTGTATTTATAGAGCCCTGATGAGAAGACCTCTAGACAAACATGAGGAACTGAAAACGTGACGTGATCATAAATATATCAGCCATTAAACAACATCTTACATTTCTTTTCACACAATACGTCTCCTTGCAGTATCAACACTAATTCGGCTCACTTTTATATTTGATCCAATTGGTAGATAGGCTGTATTTACACCATAAAGGTGAACAGCTGATATAAAGGGACACCTGGTGGTTAAAGCATGTTATTGAATTTCATTATTTGTATTATTAGATATTAATACGATCCCTATAAAGTATATTCATTACTCGTTATTCTCTACTAATAGTTAATTAAAGACTGTATGTAATGACTATTTTGCACATCCCTTTCAAGATTTCAAGATGTTCTAAGGTTTATTGACATATCATATAGGCCTACACAACTGTGGAGTAGTTCTGCAATGAATGAAAAACTTGGGTCGCAGGTTCCTCAACAGTGCATTACAAGACATCTATCAATATGTGTGCATACCTCCAGCGATGTTAACTATGTTGAAGCACTTATTTTAACTCAATCAATCAATCAATCAATGTTTATTTATATAGCCCAATATCACAAATGTTACATTTGTCTCAGTGGTCTTCACAGTGTGTACAGAATATCAGTATGACAATACGACACCCTCTGTCCTTAGACCCTCACATCGTACAAGGACAAACTTCCAAAGAAAACCCAGTTTAAAGGGAAAAATGGGAGAAACCTCAGGGAGAGCAACAGAGGAGGGATCCCTCTCCCAGGACGGACAGACGTGCAATAGATGCCGTGTGTAAATTGAGAAGATAATACATTTGCAACATAGGTAGTCCAAATGTTTGGAAATGCATGTGTGTAATAGAAAGATGAATCCACGAGGATATCCATCCAGGACCGATGATCCAGGACCACAGCCACGACTCAGATCCAGCGCTCGCGATCCAGGACACAAGACCGCAGGATCATCCATGACTCCGGATCCCAGTGTATATAGACACCAAAAGGAAAGACATTTGGGGAAGCTGGGTTAATCGGAACATGAGAGTACACAGGTATAGACAGCGAGAAGGAAGAAGTAAGATGTCCCCCGACAAACTAAGCCTATATCAGCAAAACTAGGGGCTGAATCTAATCAGCCCTAACTATAAGCTTTATCAAAAAGGAAGGTCTTAAGCGCACTCTTAAAAACGGATAGGGTGTCTGCCGCCCGAACACAAACTGGAAGCTGATTCCACAAATGTGGAGCTTGATAAGAAAAGGCTCTGGCTCCCATTGTACTTTTAGAGACTCTAGGAACAACCAACAACCCTGCATTCTTGGAACGCAATGCCCTAGTAGGACAGTAGGGTATAATGAGTTCTTTAAGGTAAGATGGCGCCTGCCCATTAAGGGCTTTGTAGGCGAGAAGAAGAATTTTAAATTCTATCCTGTGTTCTATAGGGAGCCAGTGTAAGGCAGCCAGAACAGGAGTAATGTGGTCCCTTTTCCTAACTCTGGTTAGTACACAAGCCGCAGCATTTTGAATCAGCTGAAGCGACTTGATTGACTTCTTGGTACTCCCTGATAATAAAGAGTTACAATAATCCAGCCTAGAAGTAACAAATGCATGGACTAGTTTCTCTGCATCGCTTTGAGGCAAGATATGCCTGATTTTTGCAATGTTACGTAGATGGAAGTAGGCGGTCCTTGAAATTGATTTTATGTGGGCGTTAAAGGATAAATCCTGATCAAATATAACACCAAGATTCCTTATAGTCTCACTGGAGGCCAAATTAATGCCATACATAGTTAGTATATCTTTAGATAATTTGTTTCGTAGATTCTTCGGGCCAAGTACAATAACTTCAGTTTTGGTCGTGTTTAACATCAACAAGTTTAAGGTCATCCACGTTTTTAGGTCCTTAAGGCAGTCTTGAATTTTATTTACATGATTAATTTCATCAGGCTTGATTGATAAATATAGTTGAGTATCATCCGCATAACAATGAAAGTTTATGGAATGATTCCTTATAATATTGCCTAACGGAAGCATATATAACGTGAACAAAATAGGTCCGAGCACTGAGCCCTGTGGCACTCCGTGGCTAACTTTGGTTTGCGTTGAAGATTCATCGTTAACACGTACAAACTGAGAGCGTTCAGATAGATAGGACCTAAACCAGCCTAAAGCAGTTCCCTGTATGCCAACTAAGTGCTCTAGTCTTTGCAATAGGATATCATGGTCGATAGTATCAAATGCAGCACTGAGATCGAGCAAAACAAGAATAGAGACAAGTCCCTTGTCTGAGGCTATTAGAATAACATTTGTGACTTTAACCAGAGCTGTCTCTGTGCTATGATGTGTTCTAAAGCCAGACTGAAAATCTTCAAATAAATCATTGTTTTTTAAGTAATCACACAACTGTTTTGCGACCGCTTTCTCAAGAATTTTTTTAGAGGAACGGAAGATTAGAAATAGGTCTATAGTTGGCTAAAACCTCTGGATCGAGGTTGTGCTTTTTAAGAAGCGGTTTTATCACTGCTACTTTGAATGATTGTGGAACATAGCCTGATAATAAAGACATATTCATAATATTTAATAAAGAAGTGCTAATTAATGGAAAAACTTCCTTCAACAGTTTAGTTGGAATTGGGTCTAACATGCACGTTGATGGTTTAGAAGAGAGAATCATTGAATGTAATTGTTCAAGGTTAATGGCTGAAAAGCATTCTAGTTTACTATCTAGTGTAATATTAGAACTTACGATTCCGGGAGCTGTTGATAACACTATACTGGTCAAAGGCAAGAGGTCATTAATTTTGTTTCTAAGAGTAACAATTTCATCGTTAAAAAAGCACATAAAATCATTACTACTGAGTGCTGTGGGAATAGAAGGCTCAATGGAGCTGTGGCTCTCTGTCAGCCTGGCTACAGTGCTGAAAAGAAATCTTGCATTATTCTTATTCTCATCTATTAATGAAGAGTAGTAGGCTGCTCTCGCTTTACGCAGTGCTTTCTTATATTCATTGAGAGTAATATGCCAAATTAAACGAGATTCTTCAAGTTTAGTGGAACGCCATATCCTTTCAAGTTGTCTAGACTTTTGCTTTATTTTGCGGGTTTCGGCATTATGCCATGGAGCTAATCTATGTTGTTTTATTTTCTTCTTTTTCAAAGGAGCAACAGAGTCTAATTTTATTCGCAGCGCATCTATAGCACTATCAACAACATGATCAATTTGGGGTGGTGTACATTTTGTATAAGTTTCCTCCCCTACATGCAGACATGTTATCAAGTTAAGTATTGGTGGAATCTCTACCTTAAATGTGGCTATAGCACTAACAGATAGGTTTCTGCTGCAAGAGCTTTTGACTAATGCTTTGTAGTCTCGTAATAGTACTTCAAAAGTTACTAAGAAATGGTCGGATAAAGCAGGATTATGCGGTTCGACTAATAGTTGCTCAATTTCAATACCATAAGTCAGAACAAGGTCGAGAGTGTGATTATAGCAGTGGGTTGGTTTATTTACACTCTGACAGAAACCAACAGAATCTAATATAGAGTTAAATGCAACAGTAAGGCTATTTTTATCATCGTCAACATGAATATTAAAGTCACCTACGATAATTACTTTGTCTGTTTTAAGAACCAAAGTTGATAAAAACTCAGAGAATTCTGATAAGAATTCTGAATAAGGACCTGGTGCACGATACACTGTAACAAATAAGATTGGCTGCAAAGTTTTCCAGGTCGGATGCGTAAGACTAAAAACAAGGCTTTCAAAAGAGGTATAATTTAATTTTGGTTTAGTATTGATAAGTAAACTTGAGTCAAAGATTGCTGCAACTCCACCTCCTCGGCCCCTGCCTCGAGCAATATGAGTGTTGACATGGCTGGGTGGAGTGGCCTCATTTATGCTGACATATTCTTCATGTCTCAACCAAGTTTCAGTGAGACAGCATATATCAATATTATAATCTGATATTAAATCATTTACCAATATTGCTTTAGATGCTAGAGATCTTATGTTTAAGAGACCACATTTAATCTTCCTGTTTTGTTGCACTGTAGTAGTTGTTACATTTACTTTTATTAGGTTATTATGTATGACACCTCTATTAGGTTTTACCTTAAATTGTCCTTGGGCAGACACACACACCGCTAATATTGGGTATTTTATTGGGTTCGGGATTCCTATGGATGACTGCCTAGGAGAGAGCGCAGAGAAGCGTGTAAGACTGCGACTCTGCCTCCTGGTCTCAGCTCCAGTTTGTCATGGATTACGTCCACAAAGCCCTGAAATGTTTGCCGAAATGAGATCTGCACCTTTCAAAGTAGGGTGAATGCCGTCTCTCTTAATCAGACCAGGTTTTCCCCAGAAGGCTGTCCAATTATTTACGAAGCCCACATTGTTTGCTGGGCACCACCTAGACAACCAGCGCTGAAATGATGACATGCGGCTATACATGTCATCATTGATCAGATTGGGGAGGGGACCAGAGAAGATTACGGTGTCCGACATTGTTTTAGCATAACTACACACCGACTCCACATTAAGTTTGGTGCATTCTGATTGGCGTAAACGAACATCATTACCACCGACGTGAATAACAATCCTACCGTATTTGTGTTTATTTTTAGCCAGCAGTTTAAGATGCGCCTCAACGTTGCCCGCTCTGGCCCCCGGAATGCATGTGACTGTGGAGGCTTCGGTCTCTAAATTCACGTGTCTCATAATAGAGCTACCAATAACCAGAGTTGGCTTCTCAGCGGGTGTCTCGCTGAGTGGGGAATATCTGTTAGATACGTGAACGGGTTGGTGGGGACCTGCGGGTTTCGCTTTATGCCCCTTCTCAACAGTCACCCAGTTTCCCTGCTGCTCGGGAGTTGCCGGGGGACGGCTAAGAGGAGCTACCTTTTGCCAGTCCGCACATGCTAACATGGGCTTTACTTTAGCTGAGTTTCTTTCTAAGATGTGGAGCCGGGCTTCTATGGCTATGATTCCCGCCTCCAACCTAACAACTATACTACATTTAACACATGTATCCTTACCAGTAAGGGAGGCCGGGAAGTAACCAAACATGAGACAGGAAGAGCAGGAAATAGCACCAGAGGGTGGGGGAAAAGCCATGGCTAGCTATCAAGCTAAAGTTGCTACCGTTAGCAAACCCGAAAAGAGTGTAGGCAACTGTGGAGTTACAGTTACAGTCGCTAAGAGAAGGAGAGTTGTGAGTGCTTAAGCTGTAGTAACGTGTGATTACAACGTCAGGCAGTTGCCGTGATCAAGAGTTTTAAAACGATCGATTAAGTTTAAGTTAATAAGCTAAAAGCAACAGAACAGGCACACGGGATACCCGGAGATGACAACAACAACAACCGGAAGTTACAACGTGCTCACCGCAATAGGTTCCTCCTTCCTCCTTCCGTCAGTGCAACTACTAGGATTTCCTTCTCATTCTTTTTAACTGATATTATACATAATGTATTATACTCTTATAAGATGTATGCAGATATTTCATCTCCGGCCTTGTCAGGTATTGAACAATCAATAAATAAAGAACACAGAATTGTTGAATATAAAACACAGAATTTGTGTGATTATACTAAATGATTTTCAAATAAACACCACTGCATATTTAACTGTTACACATGCTGATGTAACGCAAATGTTCCAACTTGGGATCAATAAAGTATATTTTATCTTAAGCTGATCGATGGCTACTGCCATATTTGCAAAATGTGCCTCTGAACCTTGACAAGTGCATGTTTCAGGCTTATCAATTAATGTAATGTAATGTAATGTTATCAATGAACAACAGGAGGGGTCACAGACATAAGACCAGCTGTTACATAAAGCTCTCCTGACCTTAGCTGGCATGTGGGTATATATATTAATACTGCCCATAATGGGCACAAGCAATTTTCACCCATTTATTAATTATATGTTTTAAATGTGAGTGTTTCCTGTCCCCTAAACCTCCAGGGATGTACACAGTTTAATACTGGCAACTTCTTATTATGGAAAATACGAAAACGTCTTTTAAAACTACAACTCCCAGTAGAGACGTGCCATAGAGAACATGTTGCGAAACAGAATAGCCAGCATGTGTAGTTCTGGGGACGGGGTGGGGGAGGGGGGACGCGGTGGACCCGTTCAAATCCAGTTGTGGACAGTCTGCCGTGGTTCCATCCCATTTCAAGTGCTGTTTGAGAATCGGCTTAACCCTCGGAGCACACTCTCCAATCACAGAGCTTGAGGACTATCACAGGTTTGTCAAACAGAGCACATGGTGTAGTCCAAACGATAGCTGGGGATTCTGGGTAGTGTAGTGTCTTCTGCCATCCTTTACTCAGAACAAATATGTTTCTCCGAATCGAAGGGGAAAAATACAAAAGTATTGCACACAATTTAAACCAATCAATGTTGTGTAATTAAGGATAATCTGGTGTTAGTCGATGAGTAGTGCAGATATCACGGTGACATCAATCCACAGTAAGGGGAATACTTACATCCGGGTGTACAATTCTCCGTTATCCAATGGGAATGGACGCTCACATTGCCTTTAAGGGCAGCCGACACTAACCCCCTAAACGCACCAGGAGCGTCTGCGCCGTGTTACGGCCGCGCCGCGTCCCAGAAGCGCCTCGGCGCAGCGCCTCGGCGCAGCGCTTCTCTAAAATTAGGATGAATCCTATTTTTGCCGCGGCGCAGCCGTAAGGTAAGGTCGGGCAGGCAGCACCCCCCCTCGCAGGAAGTGGAAAGGTGAGCATCCGGGCCAGGCCCATCCCGCATATATACTAATTTAGCAGACCCCCCTCCTTCATCACAACACCTCCACTACGATATGCACAATGGACGACGAGGTGTTCATAATGGAAGTGGAGAAACACACCATGTTATATGATGTAACCGATGCTTTTTACAAGGACAACATCAGAAAGGACAAGGCCTGGTTTTTAGTCGCTGCAGTTTGTGGAGTGGAAGGTAACAACTACATATTAACGTTTTAAAGTTAATTAAGAACTGCGAGGCTGCACACACGACGCTCCGCTTCCGCAACGTTTTGAAACGCGCCTGGTTTGTTAGGTCGCAGGAGGAGGTCGCAGCGTGGCGCAGCCGCAACGTAACGCGGCGCAGCCGTTCCTGGTGCATTTAGGGGGTTACAAATGCCGTGCTTCCATGAGCGTCAAATCCCGACGCAGATGGGAATACATTGCAATCAGTTGAAAACTATTTGCGTCCCTTTATGACGCTGAAGGAGCCAAGGAGCGTCACAATTGGACGCCAGGGACACTGACCAAACGTCGCTATTGGACGCTTAGGGAGTGAGAGTGTGTTGGTGTGAGAGAGTGTGAGAGGAGTGTTTGTGTGAGGCAGAGATGGAGTACTCGAGTCCTGGACTCGGACTCGAGTCGGACTTGAGTGCCGATTTTCGGGACTCGTGACTCGACTCGGACTCGCGCACTGATTGACGCGACTCGGACTTGGACTCGTGAATTCTCGCACAGGATGACTTGGACTCGGACTCGGACTCGTGAATTCCCCCCCCCACGATGACTCGGACTCGACTCGTACATTGACGCTCCGACTTGGACTTGGACTCGAGCACATTTTCTCTGGAGTCTGATGTCCTCTATCCTGTATGGCGATTTCACGTACTGGCCCCCGCTGTTCCAGTCTAGAGATGTCTACAGACACACCCCGCATCGTGCTGTATGCTTTCACACATTCTGCTTCCACATCGGAAAAGAGCAAAATGCTCGTTATGTGGAAACAATATAGAAGAGAAGGCTCCGTAACACATTACTCTAAGGATCGAGTTCAGACATACAGGCTGTCTTGAACACTATCATCAGAGTAACGTGATCTAATCAATAAATAAAGATTCAGCTGATAACGAAAGCACATACTTAACATGCAGAATTGTCATGTTGCATGCTAAGTAGCCATGTGCTTTATGGGGATAAATCTTTATATGTAAACTGATTTAACCCGTAAAAGTTCCTTCAAAATAAGAGTCCCGATCTTATTACTATCAAAATAAAAGTGCAAAACGAAAACTTTACCATAGGAAAATATTGGCATACAAATATAATCACTTCTCTAAAAGGTAACTCATTTTAAATATAGTTTATTTATATATAATAATAATATTAATATTAGAAATAAGCTTTATATTTGTATAGCACCTATTACAAGAATTGTAGCCAAACTCGCTTCACAGCAGTTCAATAGACAGGATAACAGCAATGTAGAGGAGCAGCTACATTTCAAAACATATATCCACGAAGATTAACACATGAAGACTTGTGACTCGGACTTGACTTGGACTCTTCTTAAGTGACTCGGACTTGGACTCGGACTCGAACACAGGTAATGATGACTCGGACTCGACTTGGACACTCCTTGGGTGACTCGGACTTGGACTCGGACTCGACTACGACTCTCCCTTGGTGACTCGGACTTGGACTCGGACTCGACTACGACTCTCCCTTGGTGACTCGGACTTGGACTCGGACTCGACTACGACTCTCCCTTGGTGACTCGGACTTGGACTTGGACTCGTGAATTGGTGACTTGACTACAACACTGGTGTGAGGAGTATACTGAGGAGTATACTCATATACTCCTCATATACTCCTCATATACTCCTCATATACTCCTCAGTATATCCTCCTCAGTATACTCGTCCTCAGTATTTCTCGTGAGGTGAATGTAGTGAATGAAGGGAGGTGTTTCAAAGGCCGTTATTTTGGGGAGGCGGTATTTGGGGGAGGAGTGACTCCCTTCTGCCTCCTCCCCCTCCTCCGGGTGGAGGTCCTCTTCCTCTTCCTCTCTGTATCCGACATTAGAGAGAGGAGGTCGGCCGTGCGGGTCGTGGAAGCCGAGGATCCTTGAGAATACTGAGATTACCGTGATTCCGTTTTTTTATACTCCACCCTCCGTTTCCTCCTCCGGGATTCCGCCCGGCCCCCTGGTCCTCTACACAGGGAGAACCGGAGCTCCAACACCGGGCACAGAGCCGCTGTTTATCCGCCTCACAGAGCGCGGAGAGCGGGGAGCAGCAGCCGCAAAACAGCCTCTCTTCGTCCGGCACGGAAAGAAGGATTTACCCCGAAAACATCACGGAGAAACCGGAGCAGCTCCACGGTCAGTTTCTGCTCTCTCTCTCTGTGTGTGTGTGTGTGTGTGTGTGTGTGTGTGTGTGTGTGTGTGTGTGTGTGTGTGTGTGTGTGTGTGTGTGTGTGTGTGTGTGTGTGTGTGTGTGTGTGTGTGTGTGTGTGTGTGTGTGTGTGTGTGTGTGTGTGTGTGTGTGGTGTGTGTGTGTGTGTGTGTGTGTGTGTGTGTGTGTGTGTGTGTGTGTGTGTGTGTGTGTGTGTGTGTGTGTGTGTGTGTGTGTGTGTGTGTGTGTGTGTGTGTGTGTGTGTGTGTGTGTGTGTGTGTGTGTGTGTGTGGTGTGTGTGTGTGTGTGTGTGTGTGTGTGTGTGTGTGTGTGTGTGTGTGTGTGTGTGTGTGTGTGTGTGTGTGTGTGTGTGTGTGTGTGTGTGTGTGTGTGTGTGTGTGTGTGTGTGTGTGTGTGTGTGTGTGTGTGTGTGTGTGTGTGTGTGTGTGTGTGTGTGTGTGTGTGTGTGTGTGTGTGTGTGTGTGTGTGTGTGTGTGTGTGTGTGTGTGTGTGTGTGTGTGTGTGTGTGTGTGTGTGTGTGTGTGTGTGTGTGTGTGTGTGTGTGTGTGTGTGTGTGTGTGTGTGTGTGTGTGTGTGTGTGTGTGTGTGTGTGTGTGTGTGTGTGTGTGTGTGTGTGTGTGTGTGTGTGTGTGTGTGTGTGTGTGTGTGTGTGTGTGTGTGTGTGTGTGCGCGTGATGGAGGAGCTCCACGGTCAGCCTCTGCTAAAACCTGCCTCTATTCTGCTGTGTGTGCGTGCGTGTGTGTGTTTCTCTACATGATGAGACATTGGGGTTTCTTGTGTAGCTGCGCTTGGTTTGATCACCGGGTGTCTGAGGGTCTGCAGCAACTCCAGCTCTGGGAGGCAAAACAGCGGCTGATCCTAGAAATACCCCGTGTGTGTGTGTCGGAACAGGTGCATGTAGTCTTGGGGGGGGTTATATTCCTGGCTCCTGTGCCCCCCGCCCAGACTGAGTCTCAGTGACCTCATTGTCCGGACTATTTTTTCTCTGGGAGGCCAAACTTGGTGTGGAGTCACGTGACCTGCTGGACTCTCTCTGGATGAGAATATTATAAATATTATGTTGGATTATTATCTTAATTTCTCCTCCTGTTGTTGTTGTCAGCTCCAGCTTCTTTATTTCTGTTCTCCAGAAATATGTGTTTATTATGAGCTTTATCTCTGAGGAGCTGCTCACTGCGGTGTGTGTGTGTGGGGGGGGGTGTGAAGAGTGTGTGAGGAGTATGGGGGAGTGTGTGTGAGGAGTATGGGGGAGTGTGTGTGTGTGAGAGGAGTGTGTGTGTGTGAGTGAGAGTGTGTGTGAAGAGTGTGTGAGAGGAGTGTGTGTGTGTGTGTGAGGAGTCAGAATCTGGTGTTAGCATAGGCAGTGTAAAGTAGGTTCACACACGCACGAGGAGCTGGCCGTGGTGCACTGGGTGCACTGGGTGCACTGGGTGCACTGGGTGCACTGGGTGCACTGGGTGCATGAGCACAGTTACAGGATGAACACACACACACTGAAATGATTACAGAAAAGTTAGAATACGTTCAAACAGTTAGGGTTGGATTTATCAACAACTACCTGCCACGCAGTGTGTGTGTGTGTGTGTGTGTGTGGGTGAGAGAGAGGAGTGTGTGTGTGTGTGTGTGTGAGAGAGAGGAGTGTGTGTGTGTGTGTGTGTGAGATAGAGGTGTGTGTGTGTGTGAGAGAGAGAGGAGTGTGTGTGTGAGAGAGAGAGGAGTGTGTGTGTGTGTGTGTGTGTGTGTGTGGGTGTGAGAGTGTGAGGGGTGTTTGTGTGTATGTGTATGAGGAGTGTGTGTGTGAGGGGTGTGTGTGTGAGGTGTGTGTGTGTGTGTGTGAGTGAGTGTGAGAGGTGTGTGTGTGTGAGGAGTGTGTGAGGTGTGTGTGTGTGTGTGTGTGTGAGTGAGTGTGAGAGGTGTGTGTGAGGAGTGTGTGTGTGTGTGAGGAGTGTGTGTGTGAGGGGTGTGTGTGTGTGTGTGAGGAGTGTGTGTGTGTGTGTGAGGGGTGTGTGTGTGTGTGTCTCACCTCCTCTGTAGAGGTGAAGTCCCCCCTCCTTGTTATTCTGCTCACGTAGACTTTGCCATGGAGACGTTAGACAGCCTGCAGAGGTATGTCTGTGACACACACACACACACACACACACACACACACACACACACACACACACACACACACACAGATATTGGACGTGTTCGGTGGTTCATTCAGAAACAGGAACATGCTTTGAGAGAGAAATGTGAGTTGTTTAGACTAACGAACACTCAGAGCTCCACGTCCTGTTCCACGAGTTACATCCTATACGTGTTGGTATGGGAGCATCACTGGCCCTGTGGTGCTGCTGCCTGAGTGGCCCGTGTCCTGAGTGGGCCCGTGTCCTGAGTGGCCCGTGTTGGGTGAGCCAGAACTCACGTGCAGCAGCGTCCTCTTGCAGCTAGTGTTGTCACGATACCAACATTTTGGTTTCGATACCGATACCAAGTCAAGAATTGACTCCAGAGGGTTAAGAAAAAGGCATTTCAAATCATTCATTAAAAATAAAAGCTAATAAAATAAACATTAAAAGAAAAAGTACATGGATAAAAGTTACAGTGCAGTTTAAGATATGAATAGTTCAATTAAAAGCAGCGACAAAAAGAAAAGTCTTCCTGCTGGATTTAAAAGTAGTCAGAGCTGCAGCGGACCTGCAGGTTTCTGGGAGTTTGTTCCAGATATTTGGAGCATAATAACTGAACGCTGCTTCTCCATGTTTAGTTCTGACTCTGGGGACAGGAAGCTGACCAGTCCCTGAAAGACCTGAGAGATCTGGATGGTTCATAGTTTAGCAGGAGGTCAGAAATGTATTTTGGGCCTAAACCATTCAGTGCTTTATAAACCAGCAGCAGTATTTAGAAATCTATTCTCTGACACACAGGAAGCCAGTGTAAAGACTTCAGAACTGGAGTGATGTGATCCACTTTCTAGTGTCAGTGAGGACTCGAGCAGCGGCGTTCTGAATCAGCTGCAGCTTTCTAATAGACGTTTTCAGTGAGACCTGTGAAGACACCATTGCAGTAGTCGAGTCTACTGAAGATAAAGGCATGGACACGTGTCTCCAGATCCTGCTGTGACATTAGTCTTTAATCCTAGATATGTTCTTTAGGTGATAGGAGGCTGATTTAGTAACTGTTTTAATGTGACTGTTGAAACTCAGGTCAGAGTCCATGACTACACCTAGATTTCTGGCTTTATCTGTTGGTTTGAACATTGCAGACTGAAGCTCAGCGCTAACTTTTAAACGTTCTGCCTTGGCTCCAAAAACCATTACCTCAGTTTTATCTTTGTTTAATTGGAGAAAGTTCTGACACATCCAGTCATTGATTTGTTCAATGCACTTACTCAGTGTTTGAATTGGAGCATAGTCTCCTGGTGAAATGTGTACGTACCTTTGTGTGTCATCTGCATAGCTATGGTAACTTATTTTGTTGTTCTTCATTATCTGAGCCAGTGGTAGCATGTAGACGTTAAAGAGAAGAGGCCCCAAGATGGAGCCTTGAGGAACCCCACATGTCATATTTGTCAACTCAGATGTGTATTTACCGATAGAAACAAAGTTGTTTCTGTCCTTTAAGTAGGATTCAAACCAATTTAGAACTGTTTCTGAAAGTCCCACCCAGTGTTCCAGTCGGTCCAGTAATATGCTGTGGTCAACAGCGTCAAACGCAGCACTGAGATCTAATAATACTAACACTGAAGTTCTGCCACTGTCTGTGTTTAAGTGGATGTCATTAAATACCTTTACAAGAGCAGTCTCAGTGCTGTGGTTTGGACGAAAGCCTGACTGGAACACATCCAAACAGTTATTTAAATGCAAGAAATTACTCAACTGTTGAAAAACAACTTTTTCAATGATTTTACCTGCGCACCAGTTATGTGCAGTCTGGCTTATTAGGCCGCTTGAACACATGTCTCTTTCTAAGCTGAACCATGCAGTTGATTTCAATGTTGTCAAGAAGTAGCTTGGTGATCTGACCAACAAATAGTTTGTTTCCCACAGTGTACTCTTCATTCTGCTCCACATCAGTGCTGGGACTCAGCATAGGTCTTCTGGATGCTGTCTGGCTGCAGGTGATCAGAATTTGCATTCGAAGAATCGTCCATCCTCATCTTAGTTGGTTTGAAGCATTCACACATCTCCGGGTATTGGCAGAAGCAGCTCAGATCCCTGTAGTACATCTCTCCTGGACAGAAAGAAAGTATCGGATATTCTCGACTTCACTGGTGATCAGAAATTCATACAAGTCCTTCGGATTTTGTATGTCTTTCCCCCCATGGACAACTCCATCAGGTGCACCTTACCGTGGGCTCTCTGAGTAATCCCAAGTGATTTGCTTGAGCCCCCAGTTATAGGGTGCACTGCTGAGGAGGAAACAGTTTGCCCTATTTCGATACTGTGTGACTGGACCGTCACTTAACACATGGAGCGTGTCAATCTTTTGGACCGAGTTTTGCATCATTTCCTGTATCACAGGTTTGATATGGGAGCCCGTTCATTATGGCTGAGAGAGTCAGAGATTGTGGCATACGATTGTGAACCTGTTGATGTGTAAGCCACTACTGTGTGGATGGATGCCTGTTGTCGATGTCCTCCAAAGTGAAATGATTGAATCTCTGTGTTCAATTTACAGGCATCATTTTCAGAGAAGTCAACATGTCGAACAATTTAGTTCTCTCTCAGGTTGTCTTTCAGTTGCCTGAATGTCTGGGCATGGTGAAGCCAGTTGAAATGATGGATGGCAATGGCGTCCAACTCTCTGTTGAATTCCTCAAAAGATTTTGACACTGTACCATTTTCTGTTTCCTTTACCCAGTTTATGTTTTGTTCCCAACCACCACGTCTCTGTGTTCCCGTCTGGCTCGCTCGTCTGGGTTATAAGCCGCAAGCTTGATTTCATCATAGCAGCACTTTGTGCATGTTGGATTCATACAATGGAAGTGTTCAGTATTACAAGTAATACTTGAGAGGAGATATGATAGGCTTTTTGAGGAGAGTACACCCCTCTGTGACAAGCTGTCAGTTCGGAGCCGCATGTTTCCATGCTGGTAGCAGGCACATGTATTACATTACATGTTACTTCTTAGACGCTTTTATCCAAAGTGACTTACATACTCAATAGTGCAATTGTGCAAATCAACTAAAGATGTTGCTTGTACTCTCCTCTGCATTTTGTTCCCCCTACCAATAATGTCTTTTTCCCAGGGAGAAGTCTGCTGTTCTCATCTCTAGTCAAGAAGGACTCCACTTGAGTTGTTCTTTGTCCAGCAATGTATCCTTGTTTGGACTGTTTTGATCTTGAGGGACTTTTCCGACAAACGTTCCGTGTCTGTATGAGGCGTTGATTCTGCCTTCTAAACCTCTCAGCTTTTCGTTTTTCTGCTTTAACTTTAACGTAATTTCTTATTTTGAATCAATAGCGTCTTCAGCAGCTGCTTTTTGACTCGGATTTTCTTTTGAATCCCTTGGGTTTGATTGGAGCCATGTCATTGAATGTGTTGGTGTGCTGCATAACAGAGGTACTAGGACTTCATTGACCTCTTCACGGTCAGCAGGTTGACCCTCAGCCTGAGGTGACTGTGGAGTTAGTTCAAGTATAGCCTTATTGGCCCTGTCCCTCACCCTACATCTCCTTTTTGAGTTCTTCCATTTTTCTTGAAGCCGCTTTTTTGTTGCTGCTGACACAGACACACACTGAGGCTAACCATTTCTCCATTCACTCTGTTCTCCTGATATCTGCAGAAAAAAGGCAAACCCTTAAGCATGTCTGCCCATGTAATGAAACATTTGAGTCGTTTAATCTATCTTGGTGCCATGTTATATTTACTTTCTGCGTCTCTCTCTCAAGAGATCCTCTCTCCTCCTTGGATCTTCATTCAACCTCTCCCTGTACTTTGTTGTCACCAAGTCATCGTCTGCCTGGCTCTCATACCTTCTGCCTGGACCTCAAACTAAACAAATAGAAAACAGTGGAAAGGTTTTACTTTCGGTGTACTCAAAAGGTTAGAAAACGGGGGGTGGGGGGGGTAGATTCCAAAACGTGAAAATAAATTACAAAAATAACTACAATGGCCAATTTTCTATTATATAAGTAGTCTAAATTAATTTTAAAATGCATCTATCTAGGCCTTATTTATAACGTCCACTGGTGTGACGCTGACTTTACGTCACACTATCGGACAATGCTGTCACACCAGTGGACATTTTCAGTTACATTGTCAGTTTGCGGCCTAGCTGTATGCTAGAGAGCCTTCAACCTAAACATTTACATCATATTTAAATGTAAAATAATATAAAAGTATTAAAATGTTCATATCAACAATTTCATTAAGTCACACCAAAGGACAGCGTTATCGGTCCCATTTCTGAGACCGATATCTGAGCCAAAAGTCACCCTCTGTTCATTGCATGTGGTCCAGGGATGTCTTCTGTACTTCCTGGATAAATAAGGCCCTCTCTCAATGATGGGTCCCCAAATGAATTCCTGTTCTATATTCACAAAATGGTGCCACACTAGGTCAGGGGTGGCCAACCAGTCAGAGGTTAAGAGCCACATGTTTTCTATGTTACTGCAAAGAGCCACATCAAACACACAGTCACTGATACCGCTTGTTTCACTTTTTTGTTTTCTGGAGACAAGATTTCAACCACTGATGCATTTTTGCGGCATTGGGATATATATTTTTTAAATCCTCTGGAGCAGAGAGAGGAGCTGTGGATGATTGTTATTGATTATTGCATTTCTTAGGGTCAAAAACACTAAACTCACAACTTCAAATGAAAGCGTTTAGTTTATTTAATAAAAGACCACATGTTCAATGTGAAAAGTGACAGTAGTTATAGATTATTTGCAATTTGGTGCTCTATTTAAAAAAAAATGATATATATATATTTTATAAACACCTTGAATTTCAGGGGGGGCGCGTGGCTCCGTTGGCGGGGTGCATCGCCCCTCGTGGTGTCCCTTACAGCCCATCCACACAGCAGCGTGCGTTGACGCTTGGAGGTGGGCGTGCCTGAAGCTTGGGGATTTTTTGCGAGCAACGTGACCAACAACCAATCACATGAATCTCCCGCCCCCGACATACAAAGCAATAGCAATGTTAAAACGAAGTAAACTGGATATAAAATCCCCAAACAGGCGAAAACCTACCAGTTTCACCCCCTGTCTCTGCCCCCTCCCGCCATGCCTCGCTCCTCCGGTTTGTATCCCGGTAGATGAACAGAGACTGATCATACAGCACCGGGTGATTCACTACCGCTATAATGAATTTTCCCTCCATTTTTTTTAATATGAGGAAAAGAACTGCGTAGTCTCTCCCAGCATACACACGGTTTGATTGGCCAGCGCTTGTACTGGCAGATTTGCATAAACGGGATTTAACGCCATCGAGGCGTCAAAAGTTGAACATTGCTCAACTTTTGAAGCCAGCAACGCTCCACGTCGCTTCCCAAAATGCAGTTCTGCTAAAAGTGACGTCACCCCATTCAAAGTGAATGGGCAGAAGCGTTGGAAGCTTCAACGCACGCCGCTGTGTGGACGGGCCGTTAGGCCTCGTGGTGTCCGGAGGCTGGCCCTCATTGTCAGAGATATAGCTCAAATACTTCCACATTTCGCTTCTGGCGTCTTTTCTGTCAACAAGCCGAGGCGCAGCAGCAGTTGCACTCCCACTTGCAGCCATGCTTCTCGTTTTCTCACATGCTCTGGCAGCTCGCGCGTGCACGAGAGAGGGGAGGGACTTGAGCGTGCTTGAGAGGGGCGGAACTGCAGGCACGCTGCAGTGCAGGGAGTGGAAGCAGAGCGCTGAACACACACAGCTCTTATTAAAACGGCGCTTTCTCACCGGAGTACTTTCCGCCGTCATTCTTAAAGTACCGATACTAATGAAACGGAGGAATCGTAACGTTTTTAACGGCAGGGTATCGCGGTATACCTTTCAAGTATCGGTACACCGTGCACCACTAGTCAGGAGTCAGTGTCTCTCCCCCAAACTCACACATATACAATTCGATATGAACTGAAGAGCTGCATGAAACTAGACAAAGAGCCGCATGCGGCTCGAGATCCGCGCGTTGGCCACCCCTGCACTAGGTGGACATCAGTTTTGTGGACAAAATGTAATGCGTCATAAGCATTTGGATTTGGTACATGAATACTTAAAACCTATAGTTTCATAAAGTAAGCAATGCTATTATGTGTATAAAAGCTATGTAAAGTATGTTATTGTATTATTTTGTTTATTACAGTAGTTTGAAGATTGCCAATGTGACCCCGGACAGCCAATGTCAGTGGACAATGTATAGAGCTTATCAATTACACAGCCTGTCCTCCTGCAAAAAACGACCATATAGGTCGATGGTTCAGCAGCTAAATACGACCCAGAGTCACGTTTTAAAGTGTAGCACCTCTAGTGGTCGTGTAAGAAACAACATGCTCCTGTCGATTGCAAACGTCGTTTATTCACAAATAACCCTCTCTGTAAAATCCTAAATTGTGGAATAGTTGGGCATTAAAATGCTTTTTTATTAGATTTCTAGCGAGAAGTGTATATTGTACTTTTATAATCTACGTCCAGTGGATATGTAGGATCTACAGTTTGATAGATATACGAAGATGATTTGAGGTCTCGCCAGGAGAACGTGTATATGGGGCAGCTTCCATGTAAACTTAGCGTGGGTGAAAACAGTATTTCCGGTCTCGAAGTTTTCATAATAAAACCGGAAGTATTCCCCACACTGTCAAATGATTCCACAGTGATATCTCCATTACTCATCCACTAACAAACATCAGTTTATCCTTGTTAATTACACAATATTGATTGGTTTAAATCGTGTGCAATGCTTTTGTGTTTTTAACCTTCGCTTCGGAGAAACACATTGTTTTTTCGGAGTTTAGACACTACAGAGTTTCCGAAGACACTACACTACCCAGAATCCCCAGCTATCGTTTGGGACTAGAACATCCGCCTTGCTTTACAAACCCCGTGATTAGCCCTCAAGCTCTGTGATTGGATGTTGGAGTGGCAGTGCGACAAGGTTACACCAAGTGTCAAACAGCTCTTTGAAATGGAATGGAACCACGCCAGACTATCCAAAACTGGACGTGGACGGGTCCAGCCCATACATCCATGGTCCAGCCCACCCCCCCAGAACTACACACGCTGGCTATTGTGTGTTTCGCAACATGTTCTATGGCACGTCTCTCCTGGGAATTGTAGTTTTAAAAGACGTTTTCGTATTTCCCGCAATTAGAAGTTGCCAGTATTAAACTGTATACATCCCTGGAGGTTCAGGGGATACGAAAAACATTGGTGTTATCAAATTTAAAACATATAATTAATACATGGGTGAAAATTGCTTGTGTCCATAATGGGCAGCATTAATATACCCACATGACCGCTAAGGTCAGAACTAGCTTTATTTAACAGCTGGTCTTATGTCTGTGACCCCTGTCGTTCATTGATAAGCCTGAAACATGCACTTGTCAAGGTTCAGATGTACATTTAGCAAATATGGCAGTAGCCATCGATCATCTTAAGTTAAGATACTTTATTGATCCCAAGTTGGGAAATGTTTTTGTTACAGCAGCAGGTACTACTTTGTTCTACTCCACTATAATTCCGAGGTTAACCTGGTATTTTTACTCTACTACATTTATTTGTGTTACTTTGCAGATTCTGATTAATGATGTGAAATATAAACAACCCTTAAATCAGACTTTAATTCCACCTGAGTAAAATTCAGCCTTATCAGTTTGTCTGTTTTGCACATCCTCCTGTTAATATCTTTGGACGTCCTGCACAAAACTGTTTTATTGTAGGGATCGCTACAGTATCTTCTTGATATTTTATATTCTATATTTCTATCATTGACCCCTATGTAGTATGTAGGCTACTCTTAATATTTAAATGTTTTCATCAAATTTAACTTATTCAACAACTACATTCAATAACGTGCTTTAACCACTAGGCGGCGCGGGTTAAAAAACCAATGGTCGAGTTAATAAAACATGATAATATCAAACATAAGACTATTCACTTTATTGTGAAATTAAAACAGAACGGTAAAGGAAAATACAGTTTCAGTCTCTCGACGTGAAGCTTATGCATTGTACCGTGAACCTGTATAGACCTGTAACACTCAACTGCATGAGGAGTTGGAAAGGTAGTTCAGAAAATCAGTAATATCTTTAAAAACTACAAAAAAGTCCCTTTCCATCAGCTGTGCACCGTTATGGTGTAAACACAGACTATCTACTAATTGGATCAAGTATAAAAGTCAGCCAAATTAGTGTTGATACTGCAAGGAGACGTATTGTGTGAAAAGAAATGGAAGATGTTGTTTAATGGCCGATATATTTATGGTCCACGTCACGTATTCAGTGTTGGCGGCATCTCTTCCAGTTTGTCCAAAGGTCTTCTGATCAGGGCTCTATAAATACATATCTAGGGCAGGTATGTAATATGTAATGCAGCCGAACCGTGTATTGCAATGCCGTTATGTGATGACTTCCAAAGAGAAAAGCAAGAGCACTCGGAATAAAGTATTCTTTTATTTTTTAAAAATGTTTTCCAATTTCATATCACATAAACACCATATCCCGACGTGCATTGCGGCGTGATTTTAGCCTATCAAAACTTCTGAAAAAAGAAATGTGTCTCTCAGAATCGATTGTACACAATTTAAACCAATTAATGTCGTAAAATTAACAAGGATAAACTGATGTGTGTTAGTTGAGTACTGCAGATATCACTGTTAAATCATTTGATCATTGGTTTTATTATGAAAACTAGGGATGTCCCGATCACCTTTTTTTGCTCCCGATCCGATTCCGATCATTTGATTTTGACAATCTGCCAATACCGATTTTTCCCGATCCGATCTTTATGCAATGCATTAAGAGAAAAAAAAGGTAACAGATAACGGCTGGTCATCCAATGCGATGAATTCAGCTATCTTGGCTGTTATTGTGTTGGCCTTTTCACTGTTCTGGGGCAGTTTCTCTTTCCTTTTAAAAGTCTCTGAAAGTGTCGGTTGTTTCAGTGCCGTTACCCGAGTGGCCGCTGTGTACTCGCCGTGTTGTTGTTGGTGTTTTGTTTCTCAGGTAGCGTATTAGATTGGTCGTGTTGAACGTAGCTCTGTTCTTTCCACCACGCGGAACCTCCGCCTTGCAAACATTGCATCTGGCTGTTACACTGCCTTCGCTTTCAATTTTATAATACTTCCAAACTCCTGACATTTTCTCTGTCCCGACTCCCGAGTCACCAGCTGAATGTAGCCTCTCGTTAGCTTAGTGCTACTATTAGACACTAATAGTAGCCGATTTTTCTCCCGATCCCCGATCTTTTGAAAATCACGTGATCGGCTCCGATCCCCGATCACGTGATCGGATCGGGACATCTCTAATGAAAACATCGATACCGGAAATACTGTTTTCAACCCGTAACTTTACATGGAAGCTGCCGCATATACAAAGTTCTCCTGACGAAACCTCAAATCATCTTCGTAATATCTATCAAACTATAGATCCTACATATCGACTGGACGTGGATTCTAGAGTACAATATATACTTCTCGCTAGAAATCTAATCATAAAGCGTTTTAATGGCCAAACTATCCTACAATTTAGGATTTTAAAGAGGGTTATTTGTGAATAAACAACCCTCTGTAACGTTTGCATTCAACGGGAGCACTCGTATTAAGCGCCTGAACAATCGACCCATTTGGTCGTATACGTTGGAGGACTTGTTGGAATTACAGATGGATTGGTTATTGAAGATCAAGATGTTAATACAAATAGAGATTTTAATAAAACATCACCAGTTATTATATATATTTGTCACCATGAACACAAACAAGAGGCGTCACGTCAACCACCCATGTGCAATTAAATACAAATAAAATAGAAATAGTGCTTCTATAGTACAAGAAGAGTCTATAAACGCGCTGGAGCTCCTGTCTGGTTTCTGTCTGCCCCCCCCCTCTCGAGGATCACATAATGTTCTGACCAGAAGCGCCCCATAATTATTTCTCAGAGCCGTCCTGGAGACGTATTCTCCAAAAGATTTCAATACCTTCCTGAATCAGATCCAGATCAGCTGTTCACACCTGGAGAAACAAACACATTATATCCATCTGATATACAGACATGCAAACACACACATGTAACATGCTAACATCTACATGTGAATCCATGCAGCCCTGTATACTGATACTATTTAACTCAGATAAAATAGGAAAACAACAACTGTTGTTACTGCAGGAAACACACCTGACAATCTGAACACAATGAGATGCACACGTGCCTGAGTCTGGAGGTTTTAGTCCTAGACCTGTCCCTGAGTCTGGTGATTGTAGTCCTGATACTGTCTCTGAGTCTGGTGGTTTTAGTCCTGAAACTGTCTCCGAGTCTGGTGGTTTTAGACCTGAAACTGTCCCCGAGTCTGGTGGTTTTAGACCTGAAACTGTCCCTGAGTCTGGTGGTTTTAGTCCTGAAACTGTCTCTGATTCTGGTGGTTGTAGTAATGAAACTGTCTCTGATTCTGGTGGTTTTAGTCCTGAAACTGTCCCCGAGTCTGGTGGTTTTAGACCTGAAACTGTCCCCGAGTCTGGTGGTTTTAGACCTGAAACTGTCCCTGAGTCTGGTGGTTTTAGTCCTGATACTGTCCCCGAGTCTGGTGGTTTTAGTCCTGAAACTGTCCCTGAGTCTGGTGGTTTTAGTCCTGAAACTGTCTCTGATTCTGGTGGTTGTAGTAATGAAACTGTCTCTGATTCTGGTGGTTTTAGTCCTGAAACTGTCCCCGAGTCTGGTGGTTTTAGACCTGAAACTGTCCCCGAGTCTGGTGGTTTTAGACCTGAAACTGTCCCTGAGTCTGGTGGTTTTAGTCCTGATGCTTTCCCTGAGTCTGGTGGTTTTAGTCCTGAAACTGTCCCTGAGTCTGGTGGTTTTAGTCCTGAAACTGTCCCTGAGTCTGGACGTTTTAGTCCTGATGCTGTCTCTGAGTCTGGTGGTTTTAGTCCTGAAACTGTCTCTGAGTCTGGTGGTTTTAGTCCTGAAACGGTCCCTGAGTCTGGTGGTTTTAGACCTGATGCTGTCTCTGAGTCTGGTAATTTTAGTCCTGATGCTGTCCCTGAGTCTGGTGGTTTTAGACCTGATGCTGTCTCTCAGTCTGGTGGTTTTAGTCCTGAAACTGTCTCTGAGTCTGGTGGTTTTAGTCCTGAAACTGTCTCTGAGTCTGGTGGTTTTAGTCCTGAAACTGTCCCTGAGTCTGGTGGTTTTAGTCCTGATGCTGTCCCTGAGTCTGGTGGTTTTAGCCCTGATGCTGTCTCTGAGTCTGGTGGTTTTAGTCCTGATGCTGCGGTACCTCCTGCCAGCCGGCAGTGTTTAATACTTCATTTAGCTGCTTATATATGAATAATTCACTGAAGAGATCCAGCAGAGATCCCCTGAATAACCCTGATCTAGAGTTGTGGTCTTAGCGGCTGTAATGAAAGACGCTTTGATGGACGTCAGTTTTCTGCTCCACATGGTCTCAGCAGGAGAATGAACTCTGGTTATTCTCCTGGTAAATCATTTCCAGAAACGGGAAGACCCCTCCCTATGGGGGGTCTGAACCCCATTCACTAATTCCCCTACATGAAGATGTGTTGAAGTTATTGAGTGAACTGAAATGTAAAGTGCTGTATCATCAGCATAAAGTCTCACTCTCCTCAAATTTCTGGCGGCAAACTAGTTCCAAACATTTAGAAAGACAGCGAGTGGTTGATCCAACCGGACAAAGTGAAGCAAAAAGACTCCTCAACAGAAACGCTTTCTAAAGACAACGCTTCCATCAAGATCCTGCTTCTGCTTCCTGAAAGCTTTCCTCTGTTGTTCCAGCTCGTGTGTGTGTGTGTGTGTGTGTGTGTGTGTGTGTGTGTGTGTGTGTGTGTGTGTGTGTGTGTGTGTGTGTGTGTGTGTGTGTGTGTGTGTGTGTGTGTGTGTGTGTGTGTGTGTGTGTGTGTGTGTGTGTGTGTGTGTGTGTGTGTGTGTGTGTGTGTGTGTGTGTGGTGTGTGTGTGTGTGTGTGTGTGTGTGTGTGTGTGTGTGTGTGTGTGTGTGTGTGTGTGTGTGTGTGTGTGTGTGGTGTGTGTGTGTGTGTGTGTGTGTGTGTGTGTGTGTGTGTGTGTGTGTGTGTGTGTGTGTGTGTGTGTGTGTGTGTGTGTGTGTGTGTGTGTGTGTGTGTGTGTGTGTGTGTGTGTGTGTGTGTGTGTGTGTGTGTGTGTCACATTAGTTCTGCATTATTAGCTGTGTGTTGGTGGACAGTTTTATTAGCCCTGTTGTTTTGGCTGCTTGGTTTTCTGGACGCGCTCTGAGTTGCCCGGTCGACTACGGAGGAATTCCTCCTGAAAAACCGTGAGAAGAACGACTGACTTCTAACCTCCCGCCAACTGCATGCTGACACTGATTTATACTTCGTTAGCATTACCATGGAGCTGTGTCATCTCAGAAACCAGCGATCTGACTACCGAACAATACATCCTGGTTATCGGTTTGCTCCAGCTCATTTTCTCCAGAGGACAAACCATCACTTTTATTAAAGAGACTCGAGTTCACTTTGACGGAAGTCTGATTTTCTCGTAGTGACCTCAGTTGATGATCAACTGCAGTGGACCAATAGATAATCAGAATAACTGTGCAGTTATAAAGAAGTGCCAGATGACATGAAAACATATCAAACCATAATCTTGATTTAGTCTTGTATATGATATCGTTATGGTGGTACACACACTACACAATGACAAACTAAAGTGAACTAAGTCTATATTTATATAGCATTATCCGTCTGAGCAGCAGCAAAGCTGAGTGCATAGTCTCTGACTACAGTCTGTCTCTGGAAACATCCCACATGTCGAGGCCTGCAGCTCCACGGACATGCAGGCATTCACCACAAACAGCAGTAACCATGGAGACCGCTCAGTGTGTGTGTGTGGGACTCTCAGATATCTGAGTGATGTTTGGTTTTCCTCTCTGGACAGATTGAGGATGCGTCAGATAGATCTGAATAAAGTGCTGACTTCATGTGTTCAGGGTTTATCTGGTGTGCAGTGTGAAAGCACACACACACACACACACACACACATCTGATCTGAACGTGGGTGAGGGTTTCTGAGCGTATTAGCATGCAGCGTTGTTAAATAAAAAAAAATAACTGCTGAATATCTCAGAGGAAGAAACTGGAGAAATGACACTCAGAGAGCAGACGCTGCAGTTCAGTGTGTCACTGTGTGAGAAGGACACTGACTCTTGTGTGTCAGTGTGTGTCTGTATGTGTCTCTGTGTGTGTCAGTGTGTGTCTGTATGAGTGTGTTGACTCACACAGCAGCTCGGCTCTTTCACCTGGCCGACAGCTTTTAGAGCGTCAGACAAACACAGGAGGCCGAGGAAATGAGAGGAGAGGAGCTGGCATGTTGAATCTCACACACACACACCAGCAGTGTGTGTGTGTGTGTGTGTGTGTGTGTGTGTGTGTGTGTGTGTGTGTGTGTGTGTGTGTGTGTGTGTGTGTGTGTGTGTGTGTGTGTGTGTGTGTGTGTGTGTGTGTGTGTGTGTGTGTGGTGTGTGTGTGTGTGTGTGTGTGTGTGTGTGTGTGTGTGTGTGTGTGTGTGTGTGTGTGTGTGTGTGTGTGTGTGTGTGTGTGTGTGTGTGTGTGTGTGTGTGTGTGTGTGGTGTGTGTGTGTGTGTGTGTGTGTGTGTGTGTGTGTGTGTGTGTGTGTGTGTGTGTGTGTGTGTGTGTGTGTGTGTGTGTGTGTGTGTGTGTGTGTGTGTGTGTGTGTGTGTGTGTGTGTGTGTGTGTGTGTGTGGACTATAGGTGACATTGTTTCCTGGCTTAGAGTCAAACACACACGCAGCATAGGTTTACATTGGGTCTACAAAAACACACACACACACACACACACACACACACACAGACACCTTGTTCTAACATGTGATCACATGTCTCACTTTGCAGAGCTCCGATCTTTAAAGAGTGAAATGAATACCTCTTCACATGTAAAAAAGAGATTAGCAGCGTTAAATGATCTGTAGGGACACTGAGGAACTCTGAGGGACACTGAGACTAACTTATCCATGATATTGATCAGGAGTCTCTCAGTGTCCCTCAGTGTCCCTCAGTGTCCCTCAGAGTCCCTCAGTGTCCCACAGTGTCTCTCAGTGTCCCTCAGTGTCCCTCAGAGTTCCTCAGTGTTCCTCAGTGTCTCTCAGTGTCTCTCAGTGTCCCTCAGAGTTTCTCAGTGTCCCTCAGTGTCCCTCAGAGTTCCTCAGTGTCCCTCAGTGTCTCTCAGTGTCTCTCAGAGTCCCTCAGTGTCTCTCAGTGTCCCTCAGAGTCCCTCAGTGTCTTTCAGTGTCCCTCAGAGTCCCTCAGTGTCCCTCAGTGTCTCTCAGTGTCCCTCATAGTTCCTCAGTGTCCCTCAGTGTCCCTCAGTGTCCCTCATTGTTCCTCAGTGTCCCTCAGAGTCCATCAGAGTCCCTCAGTGTCCCTCAGTGTCTTTCAGTGTCCCTAGGTGTCCCTCAGTGTTCCTCAGTGTCATGAGTCATCCACTCATCCATAGATCCCCCCCCCACTCATAAAGAGGCTCCCCCTCCACTCATAAAGAGGCTCCCCCCCATCCATTCACACATCAATCCATCTTTTATGAAGGCGCTCTTTCAAAGGCTGCCTTCTGCCAATCTGCATGATTCACGTCCTGCAGATTATACGCGTATGTTGTGTGTGTGTGTGTGTGTGTGTGTGAGCCACCTCCTCTCTGTGAGGCAGGACATACATTATCATGTGTGTCCGTCCTATCTGTGTTACACCAGCAAGAATAAATACACAACCAGGCAGCACAACAGACACACAACCACATCAGATACAACAAAAAACACACACACACACACACACACACACACTTGCAGGAACACAGGTTATTTAATCCATGTGTTGGCCTTGTGTACCGTGTGAATAGTTGTTATATCCACAGACATGAAGTGATGCTCCCCAGGTAAATATTTCACCGAAATATAACTGTGATAACATCCAGGTCATGCCTTGTCTTTCAACGCACGCTGCATTTCAGACGTAGTGACGTAGTGCCAGTCAGACGTAGTGTCAGTCAGACGTAGTGTCAGTCAGACGTAGTGCCAGTCAGACGTAGTGTCAGTCAGACGTAGTGTCAGTCAGACGTAGTGTCAGTCAGACGTAGTGTCAGTCAGACGTAGTGTCAGTCAGACGTAGTGCCAGTCAGACATAGTGCCAGTCAGACATAGTGTCAGTCAGACACAGTGTCAGTCAGACGTAGTGCCAGTCAGACATAGTGCCAGTCAGACATAGTGTCAGTCAGACATAGTGTCAGTCAGACACAGTGTCAGTCAGACACAGTGCCAGTCAGACGTAGTGTCAGTCAGACGTAGTGTCAGTCAGACACAGTGTCAGTCAGACACAGTGTCAGTCAGACACAGTGTCAGTCAGACGTAGTGGCAGTCAGACGTAGTGCCAGTCAGACGTAGTGTCAGTCAGACGTAGTGTCAGTCAGACGTAGTGTCAGTCAGACGTAGTGTCAGTCAGACGTAGTGTCAGTCAGACGTAGTGTCAGTCAGACACAGTGCCAGTCAGACACAGTGTCAGTCAGACGTAGTGTCAGTCAGACGTAGTGTCAGTCAGACGTAGTGTCAGTCAGACGTAGTGTCAGTCAGACGTAGTGTCAGTCAGACATAGTGTCAGTCAGACATAGTGTCAGTCAGACATAGTGTCAGTCAGACATAGTGTCAGTCAGACATAGTGTCAGTCAGACGTAGTGTCAGTCAGACGTAGTGTCAGTCAGACGTAGTGACGTAGTGTCAGTCAGACGTAGTGTCAGTCAGACGTAGTGACGTAGTGTCAGTCAGACTAGTGCAGTCAGACGTAGTGTCAGTCAGACGTAGTGTCAGTCAGACGTAGTGTCAGTCAGACGTAGTGTCAGTCAGACATAGTGTCAGTCAGACATAGTGCCAGTCAGACGTAGTGTCAGTCAGACGTAGTGTCAGTCAGTAGTGTCAGTCAGACGTAGTGTCAGTCAGACGTAGTGTCAGTCAGACAGTGTCAGTCAGACGTAGTGTCAGTCAGACGTAGTGTCAGTCAGACGTAGTGTCAGTCAGACATAGTGTCAGTCAGACATAGTGTCAGTCAGACACAGTGTCAGTCAGACACAGTGTCAGTCAGACACAGTGTCAGTCAGACACAGTGTCAGTCAGACACAGTGTCAGTCAGACGTAGTGTCAGTCAGACGTAGTGTCAGTCAGACGTAGTGACGTAGTGTCAGTCAGACGTAGTGTCAGTCAGACGTAGTGACGTAGTGTCAGTCAGACGTAGTGTCAGTCAGACGTAGTGTCAGTCAGACGTAGTGCCAGTCAGACATAGTGTCAGTCAGACGTAGTGTCAGTCAGACGTAGTGCCAGTCAGACGTAGTGACGTAGTGTCAGTCAGACGTAGTGTCAGTCAGACGTAGTGACGTAGTGTCAGTCAGACATAGTGCCAGTCAGACGTAGTGTCAGTCAGACGTAGTGTCAGTCAGACACAGTGTCAGTCAGACGTAGTGTCAGTCAGACGTAGTGACGTAGTGTCAGTCAGACGTAGTGACGTAGTGTCAGTCAGACATAGTGCCAGTCAGACGTAGTGTCAGTCAGACGTAGTGTCAGTCAGACACAGTGTCAGTCAGACGTAGTGTCAGTCAGACGTAGTGACGTAGTGTCAGTCAGACGTAGTGACGTAGTGTCAGTCAGACGTAGTGTCAGTCAGAATAGTGACGTAGTGTCAGTCAGACATAGTGACGTAGTGTCAGTCAGTTGTTTCGTAGAGTCTGTTAAACATGTGTAAAGAGTCCTCTCCTGCTGATGTTCAGGTGTATATCAGTATGTAGTGTCTCTATTTTAAAGAGTCCTCTCCTGCTGATGTTCAGGTGTATATCAGTATGTAGTGTCTCTACTTTAAAGAGTCCTCTCCTGCTGATGTTCAGGTGTATACCAGTATGTAGTGTCTCTACTTTAAAGATTCCTCTCCTGCTGATGTTCAGGTGTATATCAGCATGTAGTGTCTCTACTTTAAAGAGTCCTCTCCTGCTGATGTTCAGGTGTATATCAGTATGTAGTGTCTCTACTTTAAATAGTCCTCTCCTGCTGATGTTCAGGTGTATATCAGTATGTAGTGTATCTACTTTAAATAGTCCTCTCCTGCTGATGTTCAGGTGTATATCAGTATGTAGTGTCTCTACTTTAAAGAGTCCTCTCCTGCTGATGTTCAGGTGTATATCAGTATGTAGTGTCTCTACTTTAAAGAGTCCTCTCCGGCTGATGTTCAGGTGTATATCAGTATGTGGTGTCTCTACTTTAAAGAGTCCTCTCCTGCTGATGTTCAGGTGTATATCAGTATGTAGTGTCTCTACTTTAAAGAGTCCTCTCCTGCTGATGTTCAGGTGTATATCAGTATGTAGTGTCTCTACTTTAAAGAGTCCTCTCCTGCTGATGTTCAGGTGTATATCAGTGTGTAGTGTCTCTACTTTAAAGAGTCCTCTCCTGCTGATGTTCAGGTGTATATCAGTATGTAGTGTCTCTACTTTAAAGAGTCCTCTCCGGCTGATGTTCAGGTGTATATCAGTATGTGGTGTCTCTACTTTAAAGAGTCCTCTCCTGCTGATGTTCAGGTGTATATCAGCATGTAGTGTATCTGCTTTAAAGAGTCCTCTCCTGCTGGTGTTCAGGTGTATATCAGCATGTAGTGTCTCTACTTTAAAGAGTCCTCTCCTGCTGATGTTCAGGTGTATATCAGTATGTAGTGTCTCTACTTTAAATAGTCCTCTCCTGCTGATGTTCAGGTGTATATCAGTATGTAGTGTCTCTACTTTAAAGAGTCCTCTCCTGCTGATGTTCAGGAGTATATCAGTATGTAGTGTCTCTACTTTAAAGAGTCCTCTCCTGCTGATGTTCAGGTGTATATCAGTATGGTATATCAATATATCAATATATCAGTGATTGGCAGTGATTCACAGCTGCTGCTGCTGCTCGCTACTCTGAAACTCACCTGAGGAACAGGTTACACGCCGTCAGCGCTGAGGCGTGATCCACCTTTGCTGAGTTCCGAATGAGGGCCACGTTCAACCTCATCCTCCACAGCGGACCCGAGTTCTACTAAAGGCACGTCGGGAAGGGTTTCAGGAGCCACTCCACACTGGGCGAATCACTTCTGGGATCCTACTTTTGCCCGCCGAGTGGATTTAGCACGAGAGGGAGCAACTCTTGCAGAGATAAAGAGTCGGAAGTGTGATCCCGGCTCTCCTCTCGCCGCTCCTCACACCGCGTATCGCCGCTCCTCTCCGCGCCTGTGCTACCGGCGGAGATGTAAAGTGGATTAAATAGCCGGTGTAACGCGGTGGGATTACCTGCTCTGCTCTGCTGTGCTGCTGTAGCTGAGGCCTGGTTCCACCTTCTCTGCTCTGCTCTGCTGTGCTGCTGTAGCTGAGGCCTGGTTCCACCTGCTCTGCTGTGCTGCTGTAGCTGAGGCCTGGTTCCACCTGCTCTGCTCTGCTGTGCTGCTGTAGCTGAGGCCTGGTTCCACCTGCTCTTCTCTGCTGTGCTGCTGTAGCTGAGGCCTGGTTCCACCTGCTCTTCTCTGCTGTGCTGCTGTAGCTGAGGCCTGGTTCCACCTTGCTCCGGGAACAGCGTGGATACTGTTGTGCTGGACTGGAAGAATGGCGGGCGTCGTGTTTCTGCTGTGCCTTTTCTTGGCTGTGCTGGACAAGGAGAGGATCGCTAGTCGTCCTGAACAATATACTGGATTCGGGTATGTTCTGCCGCCCGCAGTGGACATCCCCTGTACTGTTTCGGAGGTGTTGCACAAACAATTGCTGGTTGCACTGTCGCGGACATTCATTTCGGAAAATGTTTGTCTTTCTCACATGCCTGCCATAATGGTCCTTCAGAATTGTTTTTTAAACTCTAATCTCACTTTCGCGAAGTTTGCTGGTGACTCTAGAACAGCTGACAATGTATGTGTGTTGATTAAGAGGAAAAGGTGCTTGGTATTTTTATTGTTGTTACTATCAGGAAATGTACAGCCAAATCCAGGTCCACCGAGCAGTATTAGTCAAGTAGCTACTCCTGCTGATTTTATATCTAGATCTGGGCTAGGTTTAATTCATTTAAATGTGCGTAGTCTGTTACCTAAATTAGATTTTGTCCGTATTTGGGCGAGTTCTACTGATGCTGATGTCATTGTCTTGTCAGAAACGTGGCTTGATAAATCCATTTTGGCCTCTGACATTTACATAAATGGTTACAGTGTGTATCGTACAGACCGGCCTAAAAAAGGTGGTGGCGTTGCCATTTATGTGAAAAATAAGTTTTGTGTAACTAATATGGTTTCCAAATCTGTTAGTAAACAGCTAGAATTTTTAGCCGTGAATATTGAGGTAACAAAGGGTCAAAGGTCATGGTGGTGGGCTGCTACAGGGCCCCTTCGGCTGTCAAGGACTCTTTATCGTCTTTGGCAAAACTGTTATCGCAACTTTCCTACAAGGAAATAGTGCTGCTTGGTGATTTTAATTGGGACTGGTTAACTTCTGTGTCAGAGGATTTTAAAAACCTGTGTACCTCTTTGAATGTTACCCAGATTATAGACAGTCCTACTCGCCCAAATATTAAGTCCCCAAATAAATCCTCCTTAATTGATCTAATTTTAACAAATGTTCCACATAAATACTCATCTGTGGGAGTATCTGCTAATGATGTGAGTGACCACTGTGTTGTAGCCACCATTAGGGACACTAAGGTCCAAAAGGTTAAACCTCGTGTCATCACAAAGAGAGACAAAAAACACTTTGTGGAGCAGGGCTTTGCTCATGATCTGTTTGATTTTGATTGGGGTAGAATCAATCTGTGTGCTGATGTGGAAACTGCATGGTCTTATTTTTATCTTGGTTTTATGAAAATGATAGATAGACATGCACCTCTGCGTACATTTAGAGTGAAGGGACGAAACAATCCCTGGTTTTCTGCTGAGCTGTCCAGTCTCCTTCATGAGAGAAATAATGCTTGGGCTAAGGCTAGGAAATCAGGCTCAGAGGTAGAGTGGCTGCGTTTAGGCAGCTAAGAAATAGCTTCACATCTCGAATAAAAAGTGCTAAATCAAAGTACTATTTGTCGGTTACCACAGAAAACCTGAATAATCCTAGGACATTTTGGAAAGCCATAAAATCGATTTCCACTGGTGATATCCCAAATGAGCTACCTCCGTGCCTCACCACAGCATCTGGCTCTATACCAGACAGGGCTACTATGCTAAATTGCTTTAATGAGCATCTTGTGTCTTGTGGCTCTCTGTTTGGCTGTGTGGCTCCTGTGAACGCTCCAATCCTTGACTCTGAACAAAGTGGTCTGGAAAACCCTTTCAGTTTTACTCCTTTAACTGTTGGTATTGTTCATGAAGCATTATCCAAGTTAGATCCTAGGAAACCGGCCGGCCCGGACAACGTAGAACCTTTCCTTTTAAAGATGGCTGCAGATTTTATTGCTCCACCTCTTACTTCTCTTTTTAACCTCTCCCTCAGCACGAACACAATTCCAAAAGTATGGAAGTCTGCTTATGTCTTGCCTTTACTGAAAGGAGGGGAGGCAACTATTTTAAATAACTATAGGCCAATCTCTAAATTGTCAGTTCTGGCTAAGGTGCTCGAACGCTTAGTGAGTGAACAAGTAAAGGAGTTTTTATGTATAAATGATATCCTGTCTGAGCATCAGTCAGGATTCAGAAAGAAACACAGCACCATCACTGCCACAATGAAAGTGGTGAATGACATTACTACTATTTTAGATAATAAGCAGAGTTGTGCAGCTCTGTTTATTGACCTTTCCAAAGCGTTTGACACCGTTGATCATCGCATCTTAAAGCAGAGGCTACTCAGTATCGGCATATCCAGCCTTGCAGTGGGTGGTTTGTGAACTACCTCTCTGAAAGGTCCCAATGTGTTCACTCTGATGGGCTGTCTTCTGATTGGTTAAACATTTCTAATGGTGTACCTCAAGGTTCTGTTTTAGGTCCACTTTTATTCTCCATATATATTAACAGCGTAGGTGATAATGTGGATGAAGCTACTTTACATTTTTATGCGGATGATACTGTGATGTACTGTGCAG